>CAHIKZ030000598.1:945000-960000 GCA_903632075.3 Acanthosepion pharaonis
TTTATTCTCGTCATATCGCAATTTCTCCAATATTGACAATTAATTATGGATCGCTATAATTCTTACTCTGGTTGTCGATGGATATAAATAGACAAGACTTCACACCTTGTGTCACGTTCATAATCTCGTTCCTTACCAAGTCGATATGAAAGAAAGTAATATATATATATATATATATATATATATATATATATATATATATATATATATATATATATATATATATGTACGTATGTATAAAGATGTAAATGACCGACAGTTGATTTTGACGACGAGAACTCGTCCAACGAGTCATTCTTGCACGAAGGCTGGTCTATTTTACACGAGATTAGACGCTATCTATTGAAGATTAACTTTCCAAATATGTCAATCTTCATTTCTATGACGTGAGTTGTCAGCGCTCTTGGGAATCGAAGTTAATGTTTAGGAATTTTGATTTCGCAGAAGAAAGGTCGCCAGAATTATTACCGACCCAGCTGTGAGGAGCCAGGAACGGACAGGTTGCGGTTAAGTACTATCCGAGAAAAAAAAATAGCAAAAGTCAAAATAAAATAAAATAGGTAAAAAAAAATGAGGAGAGACAAGGGAAAGGGTTAACTTAAAAAGGTATCCTATTTGACAGATGGAAAATTGAAAAGAGAAGATTGAATGAAATCAAAGAGAGAGAATAAAAGAAGAAAGAGGGTAAGAACAAAATGAGAGACAGAGAGAGGAAGGTAACCAGTCTATATAACCGGTTTATTTTAAACACAAATTATCTCAAGTGAATCAATAAAATATGTCGGATCTTTTACATACCAAGGAAGCGAAATATATTCTTCTGAAAGGATATGGAAACTTGCATAGTTAAAAACTGAGATGCCTTGAATAAAATTGGAGTAATCTGTAAATCTGATTAACCAGAAAACCTCAAACGGAGATTCTTTTGAGCCACTGCAGACGTGATGTTAATATATGGTGTTTGTATATTAAATAAATCACTACAGTCTAACCTTTATGGAAGCTACACTCTGATGGTAAAAGCTATAAACATCTCTTGGAGACAAAATCCAACTAAATAACAGCTCTATGATCCTATCCCAAATATTTCTTTGTTTTCCCGCGTTTTCTAAATTCTTATTGTTTTATTCTCCTTTTGGTAATGCCAGATACTGTAAGCTTAGATGCGCGGGTGGTGTAATTGATAACGGTTCGAAATTTGAAGTCGGAGAGCCGAGTTCCGATTCCAGTCGGGTTTATTACAGAAGATAACGATTGACATTGCATTTATATTTTTGAAGATCAAAGTTGCCTGAGACGCAAGCAGTCGGAAGACAGTTCCAAAAGTGAGAAGAATAACAGAAGAAACTTTTAGCATAGAATTTACAGTTACATTTCGCCATTTCAATTGAAAATCGATGAGACCTTGCTGCCAATCTAGCATGACGCTCAAATTCCTAGTCTAGATACCATATAGGAAATTATTTATACTATACTATCGCCCTCATCTTTCTTGCGATATTAATCACAACGTTTCGGTCGTTGTACACTCCGACCTTCGAACATTCCAACCCCTTGAAGTACTAGTAATAAATAAAAAAAACCACATGAAGTAACAGTAATAAATAAAAACATAGCAAAATAATTAACAAGTTTACTATACTAAAATACCGTATTTGACAGCATATAAGACGTACAGGTGTATAAGGCACCAATTTCAACAAGGTAAATGAAGGAAAAAATTAGTAATTAGTAAAATTAGTAAACCTACATATAGCATATAAGATGCAGGGGAATTTTAAAAGATATTTTTTAGTAAAAAAATTACGCCTTATATGCCGTCAAATACGGTAATTTTCAAAGATTCCCTATAGTGAAGTAATACAGTAATAATTTTCAGCTCAGTACTATAGTAAAATAATTCACAAGTTTCCTCTCATAAACTAATTTACAATAATTTCCTGTAGTAAAATAATTTTCAATAACTCCATCTTGTAAAATAATTTTCCATGATTTCCTATATGTGTTTTATTATTTGCTGTGTCACGCTTTATATTAGCGAGGGGAAACTTTTAGCATAACTCATTAAACCTTGCCGTGAATATTAGAAAAAAAAAACTCATTTAATAAATTCTAAATCACAATAAAGAAAGAAACGTAGTGGGAATAAGAATCCTGAAAAAAAAAAACAAGGAAAAAATAATCCAACTGAAATGATAAGTGGCGACTGTGAAAATGAAACGCTAAAATATATAATGTCAAGAAAATTGGAAAAGAAAATGGCGACAAGTATGGAAAGAAGTTTCTGATTATATTTGTCTTTAGCGGCCTTGACAAGGACATTATTGGATTTTGTCGAAAGATACGTCAATCAAGTTCTATCTCAGTCTGTTGTCTATCTATCCATCCATCCATATATATATATATATATATATATATATATATATATATATATATATATATATATATATATATATTAAACGTCTTATCAATCAATCGATTTTGTTGTCGCCTAGTCTTTTTTTTCTTGTTTCCCTCCATTCAATTATGTTTGCCGAGAATGCGCTTAAATTTCTTCCCAACGAGTTTTGCATAAATCTGGTTCACACCCGCGAATACATACATACATACATACATACATATATATATATATATATATATATATATATATATATATATATATATATATATATATGTGTGTGTGTGTGTGTGTGTGTGTGTGTGTGTGAATACAAAATGCAGAGAGAGGTGTTGAATAAAAGATAGATTCACGTACATGATTAGGGGTGGACTGTATGACTCGTAGGTCCTGTCGACAGACTGAGGTAATGAGTATGTCGATACTCCTCAGGAATCAGATCTTGGTAGATTCATACCAAATTAAGGCATATTATTATTATTATTATTATTATTATTATTATTATTATTATTATCAAATTTGAGAGCAGCATGCCAAAAGATTGTCGCTGTTAGGAAGACCAGTATACCATCATGGCACACAGTCTGATAAACACATGCACGGCACATTATTATTATTATTATTATTATTATTATTATTATTATTATTGTGCGGTATCATCTTGCCAGAAAATAAGTTTAAATGCCTTATTACTATATATTATAGACCTCCTGGGTCTATAAGTTAAAAAGGCTAATGTAGGAGAGTTATCTATGCACATTTGGGACGTTTCGTTTAGATGAAGGGGGGGAATCGCGGATGTCATGTGCAGTTCTGCACAAACTAATTGTTGTATCACAGAGATGCTGATATGTCAAAAAATTTTAGTCACATGATTTTCAGTACCCCTCTTTAACAGGCAATGTCCCCGTCACAACATGTATAATCGTAGTTTCAAGTTTCCACATTTTTGTTACTTCGATTTGCAAGTCGTTATAGAGTGACAGTTTTTTAAATCCTTTTTTAAAACATTGGAATCCTGTTGGCTAATCATATCAATTAGTTGGCAGGAATTTGCCAAATTTTATTATTATTATTATCATTATTATTTTTATTTTCTTTGATTTCTGGCGTTTACACATTTCTTTCCGGGTCCCGCCCAGGGACCTAAGGTTAGAAATGGCGTCATGACACTTTCCACTGACAAAAAAAAAAAAAAAAAAAAAAATTACATCAATAAAGCCCTTCGTAAGGTGTGGGCTGTACTTGTCAGAACAATTTTTTGTATCTCCTTGAGGCATGGACTTCCAGGAATCCCTTCAATTAGTCTACTGGAATCTTTTCCAACCAGTCCTAGGGCTCCAACTACAACAGGGATTGTTGATGTTCCCATATGCCACATTTTCGAGATTTCTATTTCAAGGTCCTTGTATTTTGACAACTTTTTGACTATCTTTAAAGATACATTGCAGGGACTGCCATATCAATAAGGAGGCACCGTTTTTGTTTGTGGTCTTTAATAACAATATCTGGCCGGTTGGCTTTGATTGTTCTGTCAGTGTGTATTGTGTAATCCCATAGAATTGTAACAGGTCCTATCTCCGTAACCGGGTCTGGGTGGTGTTCATACCAGTTATTATTATTATTATTATTATTATTATTATTATTATTATTATTATTATTATTATTTCGTTTTATTTCTGTTGTATGCACATTTTCTTCCGGGTTTCTGTTTCCTTAAGGTATAGGTTGCTATGTATCCTTCAGTGAGGCTATCAAGGTAATTTCCAATCAAACCAATATTTCTCAGTTTATATTCTGCAGTTGGAGATTTTAGATTTCTTCTTGTTTTTAGAGCAAGGCGATCACTTTATAGACAAAGGTATTTTAATATATTTTCTCTTTATACGCTATTTTTATAGATATAATTTATCTATAAAAATAATGTATAAACAGAAAATACATTAAAATAATCGTCGGACTTAATTCATTTTAAAGGTATCTGATTGTCACACACGAAAAGCTTGAACAAATATGACTGCAATCTAAGATATGTAGAAGTAAATGAACTGATTAATTAAACAGTTCATTTTGTTCGTGAAGTAATGTTATATAAATGCAGGAAAATATTTAATTAATTATCAATACGACTAAGGGAAGTAATCATTCCAATGTTTACTAACGTAAGTTGATTTACTTCCCTTCCCACTAAAGATGGGACAGAAAATATATAAATAGACATTCATAATTATTATATGGTTTGATAATTATTTTCTTCTTTCGTACAGTTTAATTATTTAGCGAAACGATCAGATTTAATAGGAGCAGAAATTTAGGAAAACTTACATTAATGTATCTAGCTGAAAACCCCTGGCCTACTATCAATACTTGTGGTCTAGGAAAAACAGGTTAGTATTTGCAAATCCATGACTTCCTACGATGTCGATATTAGTGCGAGCGTTTAAACAGACAGGTCTGTGTCAGCTCACCCAATATGGGGCTAGATCAATGAATTGATTTGTGGGTGCTTAAATAAGAAGCAAGAATGTCGGGTAGGCGGAGATATAGGCAAGTAGGTAGAGAGGTAGGTAGGTAAATATCTGGAATGATTTCGGCTATGTCGATAAACACGTAAAGTTCGTACGTTTGCCACGCTTGTCACCGAAAGTAATGGCACCAGAGGAAATTCAATTTACTCGCTTTGGCGTCAGGCTGATAAGATCACGTTTGGATTTCTAACATACGTTTAGAGCCGAATATAATTCTTTTCTTTTTCTTTTTAATGTTTGTTGCGCACGCATGCGTGTTATTACTCACGAATGTTCACGAACATACCTGCACACGACAAGACTAACATGAAGTGATTTACAAAGCATAGCTTAGTGTGGCGCAAGGCCGAGATTAAGGAGCACTCAGTGAGGATCGAAATCACCATTCAGTCGTAACTGATCTAGCAGGAAAAGCTTATTATACCACGTGAAAGTGCCCAAATGATATTCTAAGCGTTCTTTAGATGTGGTACAGGGACGAGAGTGTGAAGCACCCAGTGAGAATCGAACTTACTATTCAGTAGTAATTAATC
This sequence comes from Acanthosepion pharaonis, assembly GCA_903632075.3. Taxonomy (NCBI): domain Eukaryota; kingdom Metazoa; phylum Mollusca; class Cephalopoda; order Sepiida; family Sepiidae; genus Acanthosepion; species Acanthosepion pharaonis. The sequence continues at coordinate 950,460 of CAHIKZ030000598.1, forward strand.
TAGTGAGGAAAGTTTGCTATCACACCACGTTGAAATGCTCAAGCACTTACATATATGCATAAAAAATTTCATATATATATATATATATTTGTGTATTTAGGCAGCAATCCTTCTTTCATTGAATAGGACAGACCAGGTGCTTTTATTTAGTTTTTTATACAATTTCTCATGCGATCTAATTTTTTTCTTTTCAGATGACAAATTATATAAAAACTGTCCGAATGTTCTTTTTATCCGAGCGCTTTCGGCTATACATTTAGCCATTTTCAAGGATAAAATATTTTAACTGTTAAATAAGAAATAGTTTGTTGCATGTATGTATTTATATAATGTTTTCAGTTTTCAAAACACGGTCAAGATATTGTGTCCATGTTCATAGTTGATATTATTAAGTGTTGGTTTTTTGCTTTTATTATTAAGGCTTCCATTATTTTTAGCATTTTTTTTTTTTTTGCATTAGATGATGCTATTATATTTGTATTGTCAACAAGTATGTTACGAATAGTGTCCGGTAGGTCCCAATGAATATTTAAATGAGATCTAATTGAGCTATGGTCAGAAATGTGCAGAGTGAGTCTGCGTGTCAGACATGTTGTAGTGTGGCTGATATGTCCCGGAAAGGGATATATTTGATCGAAGTAGCTAAGTGGGTTTTGGCTACTGTAACCAAGTAGTACACGGTAGCAGTAATCGACTGGTACTCGTCGTAGTTACAGATAAGAAGTGTAGATCAATGGCGTAGTCCAATGGGCGTCGTTATAGACCTAGCTCTCAGACTAAGACTCTTGACTAACCTACACGTCCGTCGGTATTTATGACGGACACCATCCAATCATATTCCAGTGAGGGGGAACTCAGGTGTATGCATATTCCATTATATCAGTGGCCTATATAATTATTTACGAATTTTGATTGGTCAGGAATAAAATTCGTTAATGGGCATTTAAATTCGTACATAATATATGCCCTTTTGAACAAAATTAAATAGGGCAAATATCATTTCTAGTATTTAGGTATTTATTTCTGTATTAGTGACAGCGATGTTTTTTAGGAGGTCTTGAGAGACGATCTGGAGAACGCATATCAAACTGTTGACCGAAAATTCGTCGGCAAGGGATGGCTTGTCTCTCTAAAAATCTGGATGCAGGAGGCGTGCTTACCATTCTTATCCTTGCAACCGTTGCAGAGTCTTTGTGCCGACTGAGTCTTCTATCAAAACTAAAATAAAGGCAATCCGTTACTGCTTGAGTTCAATGCGCACGGAGTTGAAACCCCTCCAATTCAGTCCAAGACATCAGAACTTTGACCACTAGTTTAATATTCTGCTTAGCGTACGCATTCTGTAATATCTAATAAATTATTAGCAAATATAACACAATAAATCATATATAACATAATAAATAAAAATAACATTATATAACATAACATAATAAAAAAACAAATACATAATTATAATAATCAATAATAAATAATAAAGGATTAACAAATATAACATAATAACTGATAATATAATAAATAACATAACATGACGAAATAAATAACATAATAAATAACAATAACAAGAAATAATAAATTATTAACAAATATGATATAATGGATTATAACATAATAAATTATAAATAATATAACATAACATAAATAACATAAGAAATAACCTAATAAATAATACTAAATAATAAAGTGGGTTTTGGATAATGTAACTATGTAACTACTGTAAATGATAAATAACATAACATAAATAACATAATATAACAACATAAATAGCATAATAAATAACGAAATACGTAATAATAATAAATAATAATAAGTAATAATAAATGATTAACAACTATAACATAATAAATGATAAATGACATAACATAAATAGCATAATAAATAAATGATTAACAAATATAGCATAATAAATGATAACATAATAAATAATAAATAACATAACATAATAAATTTCATAAATAATAATAAAAACAATTAATAAATATAACATAATAAATGATAAATAACATAATAAATAATAAATAACATAACAACATAAATAACATAATAAATAACGAAATACATAATAATAATAAATAATAATAAGTAATAATAAATGATTAACAACTATAACATAATAAATGATAAATAACATAACATAAATAACATAATAAATAACAATATTGATAAATAATAATATTAATAATAAATGATTAATAAATATAACATAATAAATGATAAATATGATAATAAATATGATAATAAATAACCTAATAAAAGATTAACAGAAATCACAAATTATACAGGGTACTTAAGAAATAACTCCAACATGTTTTTTCAGAAATACCTCCCACATAATGGTATGACATTAATGACAATTGTAGCTTCCTCTAGAGAGTGTCTTACCATTATGTGGGAGATATTTCTACTGCACCCTGGATAGAGGACAATATGAGTTGAGCTCAAATACGGATTAAATATAGATCGGAATCCGACAGAATGATTAGATAAAGAATAAATTGGAAACGTTTATCAATCTAACATGTTTCATGATTTCTTTTGCTACACATTTCTTCTTCGTCTGTGAGGAGATTGTCAAGCATTCACTGCCATATAGGACGACCGATATTACATAACTGTTCAGCAAACTTTTCATTGTTTCTGTTGCTTCAAGTCTCTTCGTTATCTCCGAGGAGATTGTCAAGCATTCACTGCCATATAAGACGACTGATATTACATAACAGTCCAATACTCTTTTCTTTGTTTCTGTTGTTTCTGATATTACATAACAGTTCAGTACTCTTTTCTTTGTTTCTGTTGCTTCAAGTCTCTTCTTCATCTGTGAGGAGATTGTCACGTATTCACTGCTATATAGGAGGACTGATATGACATAATATTTCAGTAATCTTTTCTTTCTTTATGTCGTTTCAAGCATCTGTGAGGTGTGTATCAAGCATTTACTTCAATAGAGGAGGACTGATAATACATAATATTTCCGTTTTCTTTTCTTTTTTCTAAGGATATTTTTTCTGTTTCCTTATACATTGCTTAGCTTTTGGAAGGTAACTTTCGCTATCCCTATGCGCCTTCGGATTTCCGTGTTGCACATTCCGTCCTCTGTCACTACGCTTCCCCGATATCTAAACTGTTCCGCTTGTTTGATTTCGTTATCCCCACTGTGTAATTTGCATCTTGGGTTGCCCCTTTTGCTAAAGATCATGCATTTATTCTTCTTGCAATTGATGTTTAGTCATTTCTTTTCGCTTGCTTTATTTAACAATGAATATATTGAGTGCAGCACAAGGCCGAAATATGATGAGGAAATCTTGGGTATCCTTCTCCTAGTTAATATAATTCACGACTCGTACATTCCAATAACTGATACAAAGAACTCATTCCTCACCACAAGAAATAATTCCTTTCTATCAAATCCTAAGAAGTACCAAAAACACAGCATTTTCACCGAGAAATTAATAATACACCTTTGACCGTAAAAATTCCTTGATATATATGTACATTTTTGTTTTACAAAAATACATTAAAAAAGTGGGAGGCGGGATGAACCGAATAATCTATATATATATATTTAACTAGCAGCATGACCCGGCGTTGCCCGTGCTTGATTCAAAAATCGTTCGACTGATACAGCAATCGCTATCACTTGACTTAAAGTATTTTTGCACTTCCTTGCCTTTAAAGAAGTGCCCTTTGCCGTGCTGATGTTGCTACATGTCTTACTTCTTGCCTATCTCACACTGAGAATTTTTTCTAAGCTCTATACTAAACATTAAATCTGTTACGAAAAAAGAACTAAACAAAATGAACACAAAGCGATCAGCTTTAAAAAAGGACTCGTAACTGGAAAACGGAATGAAAAAAGAATGTTAACAACAAATACTTTTTCACACCCAAACCAGTTCTGCGGAATCAGAATCAACGTTGAGTTTAAGCAGGCGAATGAGCCAATTGGAGTAAAGTGCCATGCAGATTGAAATTTTTCCCACTCGTGGCGAATGCAGTTATCGATTCTTTTTGCATGCTAGCATGCTAGTTAACATTCGTGTCAGTCAGCTGTTGGCTCTCACGGTGGCCAATAGAATCTTCCTGCCTATTCGTGGCATCCAGCTATATGCTCTCAATCTGGCCAGAACAAAATGACCGCAAACTAAATGAAAACTGCCGTAGAAGCATGAAAAAATTGATTATTTCCACTGTCGATGGGAGTTGGGAAATGCAAAGTCGGTTTTGGCCTTCACGCTAACTTGGAGAATGTGATGGTAAATTTTGGTGCAAATCCTTCGAAAATTGCGGCCGTGCATTCGTTATACACACACACGCACACACACACACATCCTGCCTTTTATAGACAGAGATACGACACATATGCATATATTTCCGTATTTTTGTGTGTTTGCAACAATCCCCTTCTCTCTCTCTCTCTGCGAACTATTGCCCGTCTTGCCGAGGAAGGATAGAACGGAAAGTTAGACTCCCTTGACGTCACGTGCCAAAATAGGGGCAGTGTGCAAAATAAGGATGACCCACCCAGTGCCATGCTGACATGGTCCTGTTGACACGTACTGATATCACTATCGAAAAGGATTCGTATATATAATTTGTAATAATTCATTAGTTAGCGACAGAGTTTTTCTTAATCCATACTATATCCTTCATTTTTATTAATAATAGCAATTAAAATTTTATACAATTAGATAATTAGAAAGCTTTAATGCATTTTTATGTTACAATTCGCAGCATATCTTGCGGAATTTGATAATGGCTTGAGAAAAATAAATAACTAGATAAATAAAATGATACGTTTCTCTGAGTAGGACGACAAATAAGCAGACTCTGAAATTACAGATTGAAGCTACGGACTGCCAACGATTTACTGAGACCTTCCAAAGTGTACACAAAAAAATATTATGCTTTGGGAACTTTTGCAATAAACATAATTTTGGTTGTAAATATGTAACATTTATGAGGATAAAATACAGATATCTTTCCTTAGGTGTTTATAAATTGTACACTGTTTATTTATTAACATTAACAATGACCTATTTTAAATGAGAAAATTCTGCTTGGATTAAACGAAATTTACTTACAATATAATACATATTTCCGTATTTTTGTGTGTATGCAACAATCCTCTCTCTCTCTCTCTCTCTCTCTCTCTCTCTTGACCGTCAGTCAAAAAATCTTATAATGCGTTCCTTTTTGCCGTCATTTTTGACGGCACGGGTACACGAATAATAATAATAATAATAATAATAACAATAATAATAGTAGCAGTAGTACAATTTTATTGGTAGATACCTTAATTGATTTATATATATATAAATTTGTTCTTTCACTTCTTCATCTGTGAGGAGATTGTCAAGTATTCACTGCTATATAGGAGGACAGATATGACATAACATTTGATTTTCTTGTTTTATACCCTCTTATGGTGGGCTATCTAAGTAACAAGGCCAAATCAAACTAATCTGTTTCAACACTCATACACTATAACTGATAATCCACTATAACATTACTTCGAAGTGTCTTGGATTGTGGGATCGACTACCACTAGCGATGATGTTCTAATTTCTCAGGATAATTTGACTCTCAAGAACACCCAAGGTGTGTCACAAAATCACGCTTTATTTATTAAAGCTTCCATTAGACTCCATTAGAAACATACTAGTAGAAAACACAAATATATTAAGCGCATCCGCTTGTAAAAAAAAGATTTAAAAAAAATAGAAGCTTTAATAATAAAAAAGAAAAAAAAAACAACTCTTAACAATATTAACTACGAACAAGGCCACAATGTGCTAACCGTAATCGGAAATTAAAACATCCCTACTACACACTAAGATATACACATAATGCACACACTCAATTAACCTGAAAAATCGAATCATCTTTGATAATGGCTAAAGGTATAGCCGAAAGCGCTCGGGAATATAAAACATTTGGACAGTTTTTACACACTCTTTGTCCAGAAAAGAAAGCTCCGTTCGAACACAAGAAAAATTAAATAAAAAGCTTAACCGTAGTACCTTGTCTGTCGTTTTTAATGAAACAATATATATATATATATATATATATATATATATATATATATATATATATATATAATGTATTAATAAATATAATAAATCCCTAAACTATTTGTTTTAAAAAAATTAAATATTTAAATTGATAGCAAACATCAAATTAATTTATTCGGGTTTTTTAGACGTCTAAATTACTATCATGCATTATTCTTTACATAGATTGCTAAAACCCAATTACAGCCTCTTTCTTTTTACTTCCCTCTCCCTCTTCTTTCTTTTTCCTTTTTTCTTTTCTTTTCTCCTTTCTCTCCTCCCATTTCAATATATCACTTCCGTTAAGTTAACCGTGTAAATAGGTCAAGGTCTGGTCACTCCTCCTCCTCCAATACAAAGTATGCTTGAGAGAGATATGAAATTAATCCCTCCTTATACCCTATCATGTCTCTTTAATTACCCCTTTTACACTCTCTGTTAAATTACAAAAACTTACACTACCCATCAATTTTAATTTCATTTTTCGTTTCATTTCATCTTTGGAAGTGCTATCTGATGATCCGGCGTCCTTTAAAAGGACTCTGGTAAAATAAATTATTATAATGGTACCTTAAAGTGGTTTGTTTTTCTTATATATATATATATATATATATATATATATATATATATATATCGTGTGATGTTAAGATTTTGATCACCTACAATGAATCCTAGTAGAACTTCCGATTCATTCGGAATTGTCTCGCTACTATCTAGAAAGTATAGCGTGACTCATGGGGTTTCCAACTGTCATGGTAACACCGTATATAAAAAGGCATGCTTTTGTGTGCTGAAGGGTGTGTTTTTTCACAGGGATTATTCATCCTATACAGCAAGGCCCTTTTGAGAGAATTAGGAGTCCTAACAGGATTTATTATTGCCGGCCACAATATAAATTATAGAGATGACAGCATTGATTGCAGACACAGAAGAAACTACAAAAGCTCCTACAGAAGGTAGCGAAGGAAAGCGAGAAGAAGGGACTAAGTATAAATTAAAAGAAGACAGAATATATGGTTATCAGCAGAAATATGAGCCCAAAATGCAAGTTACAAAATCAGGTATACTAAAATCAAACAGAAAGTGCGACACTGAGATCCGAAGGTGTATTGGGATAGGCAAAGATGCGTTGCAAAAGCTAAGCAGAGTATTAAGAAACAAAACAAAACAAATTCGTTAGAAACAAAGAAAAGAAGATTGAGCTGCTGCATTATATGTTCTCCTATTTGGCAGCGAATGCTGAATAATCCCCTCAAAGACGAAGAAACAACAGAAATGTGGTTCTACAGAAGGATGTTGAGGATACGATGGAGCGAACATATGAGCAACGACGAGGTTTCGGAGAAAATGGAAACAAAGAGGAAACTTATACTTAACATTAGGAAGAGGCAGCTGAAATTTCTGGGACACGTAATGAGAAAGGAGGGCTTGGCAAATCTAATACTCACAGGATGGTTAGAGGGAAAGAGGAACAGAGGAAAACAACACGTAACATACTCGATATGCTAGAGCAAATTAATGGCAGAACAGGTTTTGGGAGAAGCGTAAGAGCTACAAGAGATAGGAAGATAAGGAGGGCCATGAACGCCTACGTCCTGAAGGTACACGGCCCATAAAAGAAAATAATTCTTTTTCCTTATGATTTTGGTAATTATATTTATAATCTGCTCTGGTATCACTTGATGTAAGATTTTGAAATAATTTCTGTAACCGAAAAACAAAATGCAAGGCACTAAAGCCACTGAGATGCAAGGGGTTACTGGATGTGGATTTGAGACAGAAACATTTCTCAGGAGCGAGAATAAAAGAAGGGTAATCAGGAGGACAGTAGATAGCGATTGTCACTGCATTTAAATTTTTGAAGATCAAAGTTGGCGGGAAAAAACCCCCCAAAAACATGCATCCAGAAGGGAGTTCCACATGCGAGAATCGTCAGCAAATAAAATTATCAGGGAATCGTACCAACTCAACTGTCAATTGATCAGACTATATATGTTATTTTTAATCAGCGAAAACAAACACTGTTCAATGACTATAATTTATTAAAATATCCAGTTAGAGATTTTGTCGTGTATTTAATTTCCCTGCTGATATTACCAGAGAGTTCTTACAGAATTTCTCTCGGCAACAAGATATATATTTTATATAATTTAAATAGTTGTATGTCAGTGAAATCTGACGAGTGTCAGTGAAATGAAAAAGTGTACGAACGCTGATTAATTCTACTACAAAACTAAGGACAGAAATGCCTGAAGATCTTAGTTTAAAATGGTTTTCTATTGAAATTTTTAGATGTCTTAAGTGTGAAGCCATTTTAAATAAATGCAACGAAGTTATAATTATGAAATTATTTGCTGATAGAAGTTTTTTCTCGTCCAGACGATGATACTTGTCGTCGGGTTGGTGGCTATTTGATCTTCATATGTCCGCTGGAACCTACACAAACACATTCAGAGTCTGTGAATCTAGTTTCTTAAGATTAACTGTGAGACTCATATTAATTGGTTATCTTTCTTTCTTTCTTTCTTTCTTTCTTTCTTTCTTTCTTTCTTTCTTAATGCTGATTGTTCGTTGTGTTTTTTGTCTGTCTTTTTTCTTTCGTATTTTCTTTTTTTCCTTTTTTTCTGCATCATTTTCTTTCTTTCTTTATTTACTATTCTTTGTGTTTTCGTCTGTCATTTATTTCTTACTGTTTTTCCTTTTTCTTTCTTTCTTTCTTTCTTTCTTTCTTATGATTTAGCTCTTTCTTTCTAAACAATATTGACTTTTCTTTTCGTTTCGTCATTCTATCTGTCTTTTTCTTATTCCTTCTTTCTCTTTGTTTTATTTCTTTCTTAACAATATTGACTATTCTTTGTTTTCCACATTTTCTTTCTTTCTTTTAATGTTTTACCTTCTTTCTTTCTTTCTTTCTTTCTTTCTTTCTTAACGACATTGCATATTCGTTGTGTTTTAGTCTTTCTTTTTTCTTTTTATTTTCTTTCTTTCTTTTAAATGGTTTTGGCATTATGATTGTTTCTTTCTTAGCATTCTTACTTTTTCTTTCTTTTTTAATAATATTAAATATTCCTTGTGTTTTCACCTTATTCTCTTATTGTTTTTTTTTCGTTCATTTCTTTTCATCTTTCTTTCTTTCTGCCATTCTTTCTTTCTTTCTTTCTCTCCTAACAATATTGACAATTCTTCGTTATTTGTCTGTTTTTTTCTTTTCTTTTTCCTTTCTGTCCGCCCCTCTTCCTTCCTTTCGTTCTTTCTTTCATTCTTTACTATTCTTTGTGTTTTCGTCTATCTCATATTTCTCATTGTTTTTTTTTTCTTCCTTTTTCTTTCTTTGTTACTATCTTACAATTTATTTCTTCCTTTCTAAAAATATTGACTTTTCTTTGTGTTTGCGTCTTTTTTCTTATTGTTTTTCTTTTCTTTTCCGTGTTTTCCGATTTCTTTCATTCATTCTTTCTTTCTTTCTTTCTCTTTATTTTATGTCTTTTTTAACA
>CAHIKZ030000598.1:965000-970000 GCA_903632075.3 Acanthosepion pharaonis
TGATAATTTATTTTCCACTTTGCAGCCTTTTTCCTAAAGATGCATTCTGCAAGCCGATCACTGATCTATAGTTAGTTCCGTGGCTAATTGTTCAGATGAGCATTATTCTTTAACCGCCAGCATTGTAAGTTCGATCTTCATTACGGTATTAAATACTTTGACATTTAATATGTCTCAAGTTCACTCTAATCAATTTTCAAACATGCTGAAAAAATAGTCAATTCACTCTATAGTTCCATGAAGGTACCTGGCAACTTCTCTCATGTTTTATCATTAAAAACGTTAAATTACATCCTAAATCATGTATTGCTGCTTTATATGGGTCGCAGTTACCCAATCCTAGTTCTGAATTGATAGTTTAAAATCGATCACGTGGTTTCGTAGAGGACGACTTATTCTCAACTTTGTAGCATATTTTACACATATACGTTAAAACACCGGTTACCGTACGATCAACGAAGTTAAGTATCACGGAGACTGGTCAGTACCTAGATGGGTGACAATTTGGGAATACCAGGTACTGGAAGCTTGGATATGCAGCTGATATAATGGATTGGAATTATTAGTCGCAGAGGCGAGTTGTAATTGTTAGACATTTTCATGACGGTCGTCCTCGAGTATAGAATCCAGAGGTTGACAGTGAATATTTCGGAGACAGTAGGAAAGCGTAATGGAGGTTCGCAGTGGATATCACAACAGAGTGTAGTTCATCTTCCTCCTGGTCGCCTTTGGTCCTTCCGGTAGAGGAAACAAGATGGCCGCCTTTACACACGACGAATACAGTGTTGGGCGGCTTCTGATTGGTCAACCTTCTATTGGTCGACTATAAAGGGAAATAAGTCATTCTGACTCGCTCACTAGTTATAAGCGTATATACCCAAAAAACCGTAACAATAATTTCCGTTGGGTTTGTTTTGTTCACATACGTGCAAATACCCTTGGAAAAGTTATGAATCCAATTCTTCTCCCCCAGCTATAGGTTAATTAGTAAGACTTGTATTGCTAAAACATTATTATCTTTAAAAAAATGTCTTGCAATCTTAAAATGTTTTCTGTCTTTATTTGCGTGCAAAGTGTTGGCAAACCGTAGAAAATGATTCAAACAATTAATCAATTTTCCACATATGTAATGTCAGACCGCCATACCACATCCACAGGAGTGTATCATCCTCATTTCCTTCGCATTCCTATAGAAAGCACGAAATTCTGTTTGGATAGCTTCTTCCCAAGAAATGCTGCTTTGTGGAACAGACTCCTCGCACAATGCTTTCTCAATTCCTACAATCTTGACGTTTTCTCCATTATCTTCCTTGCATAGCGTAATGAGCTGTATTTTTTGCATTCTCCTACACTCATACAATACCACACAGTAACCCTCTACCTTGAGTATCTCTTGAGCCCTGTATTACGTTAACATTCATCATCATCATCATTGAACAAATGCGAACGATCCTTTCTGTAGCTACATGCTGTTTTGAATTCAGAGATACTTCCTCAGAGACAGCTTGCCATCCAGGGCTATAGAACCCAGTTTGTCCTGCTATTTGTTCTATCGTTATTTGCATGACGTGGCCTCCCCCTGTCTTTTCTACAAATATTTTCATGGCAACTGCTCTCACGAGATTTTATTCCATGGTGCCCCGACTACATGAATTTAAGCTTGCTGCTAATTTGGCAATTAGGTCCCACCCTTATACTGTTGAAATAACTAAAATCAACCGTCACGTCTACTCCAACGGTTTTTCTCTCACTAACAACCTGTGAAAATCCATTCCGTTTATTTGCTTCCCTGAATCTTTAAAAATTTTAATGCGAAGTCATCTTCTGTTTTTCTTTTTTTCATCCTTTTCTCAATTCCTCAATACCCAGTGTTTTCTTACATTTTTATTCCCTGTACCCGTTCCCTGGGTATTAGTGGCATTCCTGCTTTGCTTGGTGTGAAATGATTAAAAAAAAAACGTTCAAATGATGGGTTCCTGCTAGCCCATGCCTTAAAGAAATAAAATAAATTGTACACACAATTACAGCTCAGACATTACGAAGAGCTTTATCTACGAAAAAAGTGTGTGATTATATAGTACGTGTTCTTTTTACAAAAATGATCAGTGGAAAATATCATGAAGCTACTCTTGAACTTATATCTCTTGTTGGGAGCCGAAATGAAATGTATATATTTTATGATATCAACGAACACTCGTTGCCACTTTTGTGTTATCAACAAATACTCGTTGTCACTTTCGTAATGCTCGTTGTAGTAGAGACTTTGTAATCGCAGATACAACTATAATAACGCCGTTGAACATTACTCATGTTAGACGCTTTCGTATATCACTCGAAGTAATAGTTCTTGCTCCATAATAATCGCTCGAATAGTAACCACCGAAAAGTGATCCGAATAAAGAAATCGTATAGTGAATAGAGAGGATAATAGCGGTCCGTATAGTAATAGAGGATAGACTAGAAATGGGGGATCCTAATAGTAATAGAGGATAGACTAAAAATGATGATCAATTAGTCACACGCTGCTTCCCATATATGCGTTTCCTCTATGATCACGTGGTCTACTTAATTCAATAATGGGATCGCCTGTGTTTGCTCACTGGCGATCTATGTTCAAACTCAAGTGTCGTCAGCGACATTTTATTCCTATATAACAGTATATAACAGCAATCAAAAGAAATGATAATATTCACATTGATAATATATATATATATATATATATATATATATATATATATATATATATATTACATGAAAAAAAATAATATTAATATTAAACAAAAAGTTTGATGTAAGTCTTCCAATGTATGTCCACACTTTGAGAAAAGCGCGATTTAAGAAAGGAAAAGACTCAGTATATGTCTATATTTCTGTGATGAGGCATTATAATTATTTACTCTATTTACATTGTTCAGACTGTGGTCCTCATCTTTATTGCCATATTTACGACGTTTCGGCCGTTGTACGTTCCGACTTTCTTCAGGTTATTTACAGGAGACGTGGCCCAGTAGAAGAAAAGCGTTGGCTGAATCCAGTGATTTTACCCGAAGAGTTGTGAGTTCAATACTTGGCTACAGCAGAGCTGAACAAAAAAAAACTTAGAGAGTTGAAGTAAAGGGTGATAACTGATACAGTGACATCCAAGAGATGCATGGCACGTGGAACTAGAACAATCTACTCCGGCGAAGAAAATAAAGGGTTCACTTCAAAATGCCAGATGCGTTATGATATGGCAAGAAAGATGAGGACAACAGTCCGAACAATGTCAAACACAGAGTCTTTTCATTTTTTTCTTTTCATAAATCGCGCTCTTCTCCACTAGTAATAGTAACATTATTATTAATAATAATAATAATAATAATAATAATAATAATAATTATTATTATTATTATTATGAAAACGGATTTTAAGAACTTTTACAGAAAAATTGGAAATAGAATGATAGATATCAAAAAGCCACCATCTATTGAAAAACTGCAAAAATTTGGGGCGAATATTTGGAGTAGACCAAAGGAATATAACCCCACTACAGAATAAATCCAACGAGAAGAACGAATGATGGCTAAACCTCTACAAGAATCGGAAAATATTAACCAAGAATGATGTTAGGCAACCTCGAACGAAATCCCCAAAATGGGAAATCCCCAGAAAATGATGAGGTACCCAATTTTTAGCTCTATCATTTGCATCAATGCATAACATTTGCATAAAATTTATCAATGCTTATTAGTAAACCTAGTGAAGTCCCATAATGGATCGCTGAAGGTATCTCGTATCTTCTACCAAAAACGGTTGAAACAGATGATCCGAAAAACTATCGGTCAATAACATGTCTGCCCACCACGTATAAATTGATCACGTCTATCCTGACGAACTGTACTTATTCTTTCTCGAAGAAAAAAACAACATTCTGACCCTAGAACAGAGATGATGTCGGAGAGGTGCTTATGTTTACAAAAATCAAGTATTGATAAACAAAGTTACCCTGAAAATTGCAGGAAAATAAAATAGAAATGCTAGGATAAAGTACCGTAAAGTGTTTGATAATGTGCCACACTCTTGGATTCTTAACACTTTAGACATGTACAAAGTCTCATCGGTGATAATAAATTTCCTTAAACACAGAATGGGAATGTGGAAAACTATATTATACCTAAATCACACCAGAGACACTGCTACTTCCAAACACCTGAATATCAGAGGAGGAAAATTTCAAGGAAGCTCCCAGGCACACCTTCTGTTTTGTCTGTCCTTAATCCTCCTTACGCACAACCGAAACAATAATAGCTATGCATACATATTAAACAAGAAAGTATTAAATCACCTCCTCTACATACTTGATCTCAATCTCTTTGCCAAAGACGGCAACGAGTAGAAAGGCTTCTTCAATTCTATAAAATGTTTCGATGACGACAGATGTATGGATTCTGGATTAGATAAACGTGCAAACGTAACATCCAAGAATAGGAGAATTACAGAAAGACACTCAATAGATCTAGATTTTGAAACAAACATTAGGGAACTGGAACAAGGAAAAGCATATAAGTACCTAGGAATTATGGAAGGAGAGGAAATAAATAAAAGAGAAAGTAAGAAAAGAATACTACAGACTCCTGAATAAAGAGTTAAATTTAAAAAGAATCAGAATACCAGCCATAAACATCTTGGCTGTCCCCGTTTGCAGTTTGAACATATTTATCTGGATCATAGCTGACATTAAGCGAATAGATGCCAAAACGAGAAACCTTCTCACTTACCACCGCATGTATCATTCTAAGGTTGATGTTGATTATCTGTATGTGTCCAGATCCGAAGGAGGCAGAGGATTAGTTCAACTAGAACTTTCTTTAAAAAAACCTAAAACAATCGGCTTTCAAAGACACCTGGAAACTAAAAAAAGACTAGATGATGATCCGTATCAAAGAACATGAACGAAGTAATAAACTTTATTTAGTAATAAAGGAAGCCAACAAATTCAAAATGGAGTTTCAAGTGCGTGA
>CAHIKZ030000598.1:975000-980000 GCA_903632075.3 Acanthosepion pharaonis
AAACATTTCGGATCATCATCATCCTCACGCTTTATTCCGTTTCTCCCCTGTTGTGTCATTGGCGGAGATGTCTGTGAAGCCTCAGCCTACTACTAAAGAGACGTCAAAGAGAGATTGACGAGGCAATTTGCGTGAATTTTGTTTTGGTGGACAACTCTGCGCGACGCAGAAGGTCACACACTTGGCCAGAAGCGCCTACCTCGCGGCTCAAAAGGGATTGAGGCAGGCAAGAGATATGGAACACTTGGTTGCATCGGGCTGTCGTGTGCTTGATCTGTCAAGGTCCTCTAGAATGATCTGTTTGCGGTGGTTCTTAGGATTTCCTTCATTGTCATGGCCGTACAATCTTTGCTGCTGTCTGACCATGACCATCGTTACCGTCCCCGCTTGCGTCCACTTATACTGTGAAGGCCCAGCCTTTTCCTGATGAATTGTTAAAGAGAGTTTGACGAAGTCATTCGCGTGATTTTGGTAGACAACTCTCTGCGATGGAGAAGTCTACAAACTTGACCATCATCATCATAAATATATAAATATTTCATCATCATCAACACCAGTCCCTTGACTGCTTCAATTGACTGAGGGTGGGGGCTAAAAGGCAGAGGAAACAGACAACCTCCACTGAAATGATCTGTTGGCAGTGGCTCTTAGGATTTCCTCCATTGTCATGTGCGTACATTCTTTGATGTTTCTGGCAAACTCTCCATCGTTACCTTTCCTGCTTGTGTCCGCTGTTACCAGTACCTTTCATGATGGTCCTCCAGAGGCTATTATACCGTGTGTTTCGACCAAACCATGACATCTTCCGACGCTTAATTTTTGTGAAGCGAAATTCCTGTTGGTTCACGAGACTTTTGACTTTGCATAATCATAATCATTTTTGTTGTGGTCCCACTAGGAGATGTGGAGGAGTTTGCATTTGTCAAGCATTTGTTCTCGAATGTCTGGATTCATTTTTTCTGCCTCAGTCAGGAGTGTCTAACTCTCACACCTGTAGAGGAGGCTAGATGAGACTAGTGATTTGTAGAGCTTAACCATGGCATAGAAACAGATGTTCCTCTTCCATAACCTTTCTAATCTGTCCATCGCGGCTGTGGCGATGCGTGTACGGATTTATGCGTTGCAGGTTCCGCCTTTTGACAGGGCTGCTCCCAAGTATTTGAAACTGAACTCTTCCTACACTGGGAGGCCGTCCACGGTGACACTGGCACTTGTTTCGATTGTGCTATTCACTATTAATTTGGATTTCTCTGTGTTGAGTTGCATTCCATATGGACCGATTTTTTCCACGAGTTTTGGTTAGATCTTGCAGCTGAATGTCTTACACGTAGACAAAGACTAGTTTTTTATTGCTTTTTATATATATATATATATATATATATATATATATATATATATATATATATATAGATAGATAGTTAGATAGATAGATAGATATACAAACCGGGTGTAACACAAAATTGTCCATATCCGGTAACCGCACAATTAATTATCCGTCGCACAAAATTTTCATCATCATCATCATCATCATCCCCATCGCTATCATCATCATCATTATCATCATTTGTTCTCGTACGCCTGGATCATTTTTCACAGGCTCAACTCTGGTTTTCCAAGTCTCACACCTGTAGAGAGTTTGGATACGACCAGCGATTTGTATATTTTGAAAAATTGGTAAAGAGCCGATATTGCTCTTATATATACTTTCCAGTCTGGCAATTGCGGCTGTAGCTGTGTCGATCCCAGTGAGGATTTCGGCATTAAAGGTACCATATTTTGGCATTTTTGGAGACCGAATCACTCCAAAACACTTCAAGCTGTTTCATCCTCACTATGACCATCATCACCACAACCATCACCATCATCATCATCGTCATCATCATCATCATCATCACCACCACCAACATCATCATCATCGTCATTTTTTCTCGAACACATGGATTCTTTTCCACTGGCTCCACTAGGACTTTCTAAGTCTCACACCCGCAGAGAAGCATAGATACGACCAGCGATTTGTAGGGTGTGAACTTTTTGGGGAAGTTGATGTCACTCTTCCATATCATTTCCACTTTCGTCATCGCGGCTGTGGCTGTGGCTATCGTTATGCGGGTTTCTTCATTCCAAGTGCCATATTTTGACAGAGTTCTTCCTAAGGATATGAAGCTGGACAATTCATTCAGTGGTTGACCGTCCATGGTCGCGTTAGCATAAGTTCTGCTTGTGCGATTCGCAATTACAGTGGAGTTCTCCGTCTTGCGTTCCATCCAAAATGCAGCGGTTCTTTCAAGTATATTGGTCGCATACTGCAGCTCAATTTTGCGGCCTGCCATAAGGGCAATTTTGTCTGCAGAGCGCACTTTGCACACAGAAGTGTTGTCATGGCGGAGGTTTTCTCTTCAGATATAGGTTTCAGAGTGTTGGAGAGAATCGGCACCTCTCGTCTAGCACCGATAGTCATCTGGAAGTAATATTCCCTTTTATTACTCAAGAGTAAATCTACTGTTTAATAAATAAACGTAGTGTCTACTCAAGTAAGAGTAGGCACTAAAAATAAAGTTTAGATTGGCAACAATCAGTTTGATTAAAATCAATTACAAATTCATTAATTCTTTAGAAAATTCATATATATATATATATATATATATATGTGCGTATTATACTCGCTGTTAGACATTATGTGGACTTTTATGCAGGTCACTAAAGAGACTGAAGTGTCACATATGACACAACCATAAAAACTGAATGAGGTTGTCGGATCTTCATCCTTCGAAATAGTCGAGAGTGTCCATCATCATCATTATCTCTCTCTCTCTCTTTCACTTTTCTCTCTCACTACACACACACACACACACGCATATATATATACATACACACACACACACACACACACACACACACACACACACACATATATATATATATATATATATATATATATGACTTACAATAGGAATTACGATTACTTCAAGATTATGATCATTTCACCCACAAATTAAGATTAATTTTGTGGATTTTCAAACCCATCAGGTTAATAAAAAGAAATAAAAAGAAATAAAATTAAATTTTCTGATTGGTGTGATAATCCCCAAAATCAATCTTAATTTGTGAGGGAAATAATCATAATCTTGAATTAATCTTCGTACTGTATGTAATTTGTATGCTCTGTTTGAATAAAACATTGAGCTCCCTATGTGAATTCGTTTGAATATTTTGATTATATTAATAGGATTCTCTTGGATTATGTACCCAAGGATTATTACCTGTATTACATGTATGTATATGTATATATACAGAACACGAGAATGGCTTCTATCGAAAATATAGAACGAGAAATCCAGAGCATGGAGGTCACATCAACAATATATAGATGTCAAGTTGAGCAAGAAATCACCAATCTGTGGGTAGTGCTTTACAATGCATATTTGTTGTGATACTTCAACTATCATATCAGTGTTGAAATCTACTTATCATTTCATTCAGTATTGAATCAAATATTAGGTTGGTGCAAAAATAATGACGGGATAATGTCGTTTTTTGACGTTAAAAATTACGTCAAAAAACGACATTATTACGTCATTATTTTTGCACCAACCTAATACATAACAAAGGGTCAGATCAAGCTGTTTTTGCAAAAAAACCCTACCTATTTTTTTTCCCTTTGATTTAAATAAGATTTAAATTTGAAGATGGGAATGACTCCTATCCAAAATATAGATGGAGAAAGCCAGAAGATGGAGGTTACATTGGAAAGATAATTGAGCAATAGTGAAATGCATCATTTTTCTCCACAAATTATAACAATGATTTCAAAATCAATCATCATTTTCAGCAAGGCGCATGTAATTCGGCTAGTACATAGATAAAAAATAAAAATATGTATATATCCAAAAATGTATTATATAAAAGTACGGAATGGCGAGTCCTCAGCAAAATGTGTTCTGCGTTCTCGCGTTCGCGAAACAGTTTCAAGAGAGCGAGTGTCTGTGTTAAAGGAACAAGTCCAGGATGACCACGAGTTTCTGAGGAACAAGTGTCAAGAATCCGTGCTGCATCTGAGGAGAGTCCATAGAAGTCCACGGAAATCGAGCTAGCCGTAAGCTTGCGGTCTCTCAATCCACTATCTGACGTGTACTAAGACCTCTTCATTTGAGACCTTACAGACTAGGCCTCGTTCAGGCACTTACCAAGATCTTTGCACTTGGCCTTGTGAGATCCCCAGAACTCACTGTATTTGATTTTTTCTAGTGCTGATACGTAAAAGATCGCGTGTATGTTCCACTGCTACGCACTAACCTCGATGACCTTAAACACCGAATCACAACAGCGATCAACTCAGTGGATCGTGATATGCTGATACGCGTCTGGGAAGAAGTCTCATATCGCATTGTTGTAAAACGTGCTGCAGATGGAGGCCACATTGAGTAGAATACTTGAGACTTGGTTGGAGTTTTCTATTGCTTTTCCTTATTAAAATATTGCGTAATGAAATCGGTTCATTCTTTTTTTAATAACACATAACAAAAACTGCGAGATACATTCAATCCATTGAGTCGTTGCTGTTTTTAGCACCTCATGCGTTATACCAACAAAAATCCTTTCTCTCCTCCTGATATTATACTCCTTTAATAGACTGGTGGCCAACTATGGCTAGACATATCAGCTTGCCCTGCTATTTAACCCATAGAAATATATATAAGCAACCACTCCTGAGAGAAGAAAGTCTCATACAACCTTGCAAAAATGTAGTGTCTATATTCGGAGCAGACCCCAAAGCCCTGAACTCGACATTAATTGCCAAAGTCCTGAGGGGCGTAAACATTAATGTTACGTATGAGAGATTCAGATTCGTCTTTTTATTTGTAATGTCCCCAAATGAATTCAACTCCTCTCCTCCCAGGAAAGTCAAAGGGAATTATTTGTCTATAACCTTGATAGGGCAACCTGTTCAGAAGAACGAAAATGACTTCGAATGGTAAGGAGGAATGGTTCCTGTACGGTTC
>CAHIKZ030000598.1:985000-1040000 GCA_903632075.3 Acanthosepion pharaonis
AATTAAGGAAGAATGAACGGAAGGAATACAAGGTATGAATGAATGCACGCAGGAAGGAAGAAAGAAATGAATGAACCAAGGAAAGAAAGGAAAGAAATAAGGAACACAAAGAATACAAGGAATGAAGGAACGAACGAATGACTGAATGAATGAAAGAAGGAAAGCAAGTAAAAAATGAATGAACCAAGGAATGATTTAATGAATGAATGAATTAAGGAAGGAAGGAATACAAGGAATGAAGGAATAACTGAATGAATGAAAGAAGGAAAGCATGTAAGAAATGTATGAACCAAGGAATGATTTAATATATGAATGAATTAAGAAGAAGAAACGGAAGTAATACAAGGTATGAATGAATAAATGAATGAAGAAAGGAAGTAAGTGAATGAACCAAGGAATGATTTAATAAATGAACCAAGGAATGATTTAATCGATGAAGGAAGGAATAAATGAATGAAGGAAGGAAGGAAGGAAGGAAGGAAGAAGGAAGAAGGAAGGAAGGGAGTATTTGCCGCTGGAGCTTATTGATTTTAATCAATGACGCGAGCTTCCAGTGGAGGTCTCCAACAAGCCGTCCCACTTTCGCGTGTCTTGCCACGAAAAGTATATTTTATGACGCATCTGTCGATTTTATGTTCTGATCAATTCTATCTCATTTTTACTGTTCAGGCCGAATTCGGGCGGGAAACATACATTCCACCAGCCAGACAAAAGTCCGAACAGATGTCACCTGCACAAAGCAACGACGTACACATAACCCATACCAATACACACCTTTCTCTGCGTTACTATATTGTTTATCTCTATCTATTTTACTTTCTCCTTTATCTATCTTTCTATCTATCTGTGTATGTATGTATGTATGTATGTATGTATGCCATTCTGCATATTATCTATCTATCTATCTATCTATCTATCTATCTATCTATCTATCTATCTATCTATCTATGTCATTCTCTTCATTATTTCTCTTTGTACGTATCTATGTATCAATCTATTTTTCTATCTCACTCTCTTCATTGTCTATCTATAAATCTATATTTCTATTTCTATCATCTATTCATGTCATTATTCATCTCTATCAATCTCATTCATCTATCTATCTATCTATCTATTATCTATCATTCATCTATCTATATCTATGTCACTATCTATCTATCTATCTATCTATCTATCTATCTATCCATCATCTATCTATCTATCTAATGTATCATTGTCTATCTTTAAATCTATATTTTCTATCTATCTATCTTTCTTTCTTTCTCACCATCTTCATTCATCATTATCTATTATCTATCTATCTATCTATGTCACTATCTTATTCATTATCTATCTATCTATCTATCTATCTATCTATCTATCTATCTATCTATCTATATCATCCCATTCTTCATTGTCTATCTTTAAATCTATATTTTCCATCTTCATTTCTATCCATTTCATTTCCTTTTATCTATCTTCTATTTCTATTTCTCACATCCATCATTATCTATCTATCTATCTATCTATCTATCTATCTATCTATCTATCTATCTATCTATCTATCTCTTTTCTTTCTTCATTCTCACCACATTAGCTATCTATCTATCTATCTATCTATCTATCTATCTCATCTATCATTATCTATCTATCTATCTATCTATCTATCTATCTATCTATGTCACTCTCTTCATTATCTATCTATCTATCTATCTATCTATCTATCTATCTCTATCTATCTATCTATCTATCTATCTATCTATCTATCTATCTATCGATTTCGTATTGCGATAAACGTTATTTTTAGTGGGTATGTTTCAAAGTAATATTAGGAAGGATATATTTTACAAAGATTATATGAGCATCGCATAGATATGCTTCATAATAACTCTTTGAAGTTATTGGTAGTTCAGTGTAACAAATCTGGACACAATTTCGACAATAAATCCCAGCCTGGACAGAAGAGAAAAAAATTGACAAGGAAGGTAATGCATTGAGAGTTGACGGCGATAAACATAAGACCAGACTCATACGACGATCGTTGTAAAAGGAATGCTGTGTGTGCGAGTGCTGGTAGAGAGAGTGACTGGGATCTTCTTGGAGGGAGCTGGTTTCGAATCCAGCAGATATTGCCAGTTATAAGGAAAGCAAAAAATACACAGTTTCGTTCCTTGATTTCGATTGGTGAAGGCCTACACAGAAAACAGACAGTAACGATTTTAATGTAACGCAAAAACACACACACATACATATTTTTTTCATCCTTAACTGAAGACGTCTACATGACGAAGGCTAAACAGGTTGTCAATAAAAAGGTGTACCACGTTGATATATTTCCGCACGTTTGTTTGGATTAGATACTCTACTGAAGCTTATATATATATATATAATAAATTAACTGATTTAAAATGTTTTTTCGCTACACAGTTCTAACGATGTTTCAAAAATGGAAGCCTTATTTATATAGACATAAATATATATATATACGTGTGTGTGTGTGTATATATATATTATGAAATGGACTAAGTCCGAAAATTGTTTTAATATATTTATAATGTATTTATTGTTTAGACGTTATTTATATAGATACAAAGATTTAAGGAAATGCTCTGTTGAAAATAAACATTATTAACATTTTCCGGTATGAATGTCTGAAGAATTTTATAGGAATATGTGTAATTCGACGTTACCAACCAAACGCTTCCTCTGTAGCTAAATGTTATAGCACGTCAGGCTTTATGGCGGTTCCGTGTAGGATACAGGTTAGATTCTTGTCAGTGGACACATATTTTGTATGAAATTTCTTGATAAATGTTAATATTGTTTTATTATAAACGGATTATTTACTTAAATCTTTGTCTCTATAAATATAACGTCTAAACTATATATATATATATATATATATACTACTCGACTCTCCCCTCGAATTCGACGTATGAGAGCTAAGCAGATCAGTTCCCAGGAAACAGACATCCCAACAACATCACATGAGATTTGATTATAGTGGTGAAGGTTTCGTGCAGGACCATCCACACTTTTTGAAGGGACGAATACAGAGACCTGGTGCACTAAGTACCACAAGGTTCCCCAAACGACCCTCCGCAAGTTTTAAATTCAGAGTTGTCCTTCTCCTAGACTAGTTACCATCCAAGGCTATAGAATCCAGTCTGTCCTGCTATTTACCCATAGCTGGAGGGAGAAGAAGAGGATTCACCCCTTTTCCAAGGGAAATATATATATATATATATTTGGTTGGATAGATCACATCTATCCAACCAAATATGTTAGTTCTATCTCTGATATTGAGCGCTTTCTAATAAGTACCGCGCATATAATATATAAATAATTATACATATATATTTATATTTATATACACTTTTCACACACACACACACACACACACACACACACACACACACACACACACACACATATATATATATATATATATATATATATATATATATATATATATATATATATATATATATCATGGGAAACGGAATAAATGTGACGAATATTTAATTTTTTTTTCTGTTTATACGTTATTTTTATCGTTACATGTATTAATGTAAATGTTCTCTTCTTTAAATAAACATTATTAATTACATTTACCAGCGTAAATATTCGAGGAATTTCGTAGCAAATATGCGTTCTCTGGCAGGAATCGAACCTGCATCCTATGAGGAACCACCACTAAGCCTGTTGTGCTATAACTATGCAACCACGGAGAACATCCGGTTACGCAAAGCTAGAATTATATATATGATAGACTCTCACTGAGAGTGTTTGTGTCGTATGTGTCACTTTAGTCCCGATAGTGGTCTACGTATAATGCAACAGCGAAGATTTCGGAACATAACCCCGCGAATATTTGCTGTTGTTTACCGCCGTAGATGTACTTCATCTCTGAGCCGGTCAATATAACTGATTTCGGAACTTCTGATACCACCCTGCCCCTCTGGCACAAATATCTCCAGTTATTTCTCCAGGTTAACTCGCTCGAAATTAATATGAAACACATTGACAGCTGAGAGGTTACTCTTTAGCGTGTCTTTATACTTGAGCGACGCCCGTCCAATATTATTTTATGCACTGTCAAACTGGCTATACATGAAGGTATTCTGTCGTCACTCATTCTTGCAATATGACCAGACCATCGAATTTATAACTGCAACGGGAAAGTCTCAATTCCAACAAGGTTGCATTTTACGAGAAGATCGCCATTGGGCACCTATCGTCAAATGTATTGCGCCAGATACGCAAGGAGTCAGCTTTTGCGGAAGACATCCATCTGACTGTTATGGGACCCATATGATGTTCAAGATTCATTGACATAGAACAGTGTGGTCAACACACACACACGCACATGTGTGTGTGTGTGTGTGTGTGTGTGTGTGTGTGTGTGTGTGTGTGTGATAATAAATTTAATGGTCAGAGGTGAATTAGACAATGAAACAGTAGTATAAAAAGAGCCCAATGCGCATATAAAAAAATAAAAATTTAACATCTACAGCATTTAAGTATAAAACATTATAGGTTATATATATGTATATATATATATATATATATATATATATATATATATATGTGTGTGTGTGTGTGTGTGAAGAAATATAGTTTTAAGGTGTTTAATATCAGAAATAGAGCGTATGTACATATAAAAGTGAACACTGAAGTCAACACTCAGAGGTGAAAACGCTTTCACGCTAAGCGGAATCATCAGACCTACTTATATATATATATATATATATATATATATATATATATATATATATATATATATATATATATATATGTATGTGTGTGTGTGTGTGTGTGTGTGTGTATGTATATATATATATATATATATATATATATATATATATGCAATATATATATATTATTTATATATTATATATTAAATGGTACTTATTGGAAAGAGCTCAATATCAGTGACAGAGCTAACATATTTAGTCTGATTGATCCAGCTAAATATATATATATATATATATATTTATTAAAGACATATTTTATGTTTAACGTTGTTATTTTATATATATATAAAAATATGTCTTTAATAAATAAATTGTCGGACCTTGTCCATTTCTTATATATATATATATATATATATATATATATATATATATATATATATATATGAATTAAGCGAAAACGAAAACTTATCTTAGCCGACGTGTTTCGTCTTCTTAAATACTTTACGAAGAAAAGTACACGGATTTTATTCTCTAACAAGTATTTACATACAAGAGCAAAAATGTTATTGGTTTTTCAAAAACCTTTAAATTTAAGAAAGCTCATAAATATTCATCAGTTTAGCCAAAATAGTCAGGCTATGGAGAACGCGAAGGAACACATTTCAATGTCTAATAAACGAGAATGTGTAAGTGATGTTCATAATTTTTTTTCTTTATATAGAAGGACATACGTTGGAATAGAAGTAGATAGTTTCACTGGCTGTCCGGTTCATATACCTCCCCGGTTTTTTTATATAAGAGGAGGGGTTTATTTTTTTGTCCTCTGTTTAGGATTAGGTTTCAGGTTCCTTCTAAAGTCTTCACATTCTCGTTCACTCCCAGTAGCCCCTTGGTTGCGTAAGGTGTGTAGAGATTTTGACAGACAAGTACTTCCTGGAGCGGTAACAAAAACTGACCATTTCGCCATCGATGGATTATATATACGAATTCTAGTTGAAGACTGGGGTGAGCTTAAGTCTCAGTAAGTGTTCAAGGCAAGACCGACGCCCCAGATTTAATATTTTAGGGGATTTAATTGAAAATGTCATGGAAGCCAATTGTTGGTAGTGTCAAGATTGTGATAATTGTGGAGCTTTTTTAATTGGGAAGGAGACGTGTGAAATGAGAACTTTGTTGTATCTGAAGAGACGTCCGCAGCCATGTTATCGTAGCAGGGTTCAGAGGATGAAGAGCTGTGGCTTTTATTCAGGCTCTCTTTGTCTCTGCTATTTGGCTTCTGGTGTTTTCGAAGGATCTTTTTTCCTGTATTTCTCTTCTCCAATTGGTTCTTTGGACGTGAGCATGAAAGCATCGGTTGCGAATTGTTTGAGCTGGTTTATCGGTGACTACTCCAGAGCGCATAGCTGACGTCGTCCATTGCGGGAAACCCGGGCTTGACAGGCAGGTTCATAATGACAGCGAGCATCGCGCTGCCGACATGTTTTCGTATGGAGAACATTGCTTTGACTTTCTATTACCCTGGGGTGCAAAAGTAGGTATATAGTAATGAAAAACAAAATGTGTCTTCAAATGTATTCTAGAACCACTGGTTATACTGGAATACGACAGACAAGGTGCTTTTATTTAGTTTTTTATGCAATTTCTCATGCGATCTATTTTTTTTTCTTTTCGGATGATAAATTATATCAAAACTGTCCGAATATTCTTTTTATCTGAACGCTTTCTGCTATACATTTAGCCATTTTAAAGGATTAAATATTTTAACTGTTAAATAAGAAATAGTTTGTTGTATGTATGTTTTATAAAATGTTTTCATTTTTCAAAACACGGTCAAGACATTTCGTTAATTTTCAAAATTAATATTATTAAGTTTTGTTTTTTGGTTTTTATTAATAAGGCTTCCATTATTTTTAGCCTTTTTTGCCTGTAGATGATGCTATTATATTAGTGTTGTCAACAAGTATGTTACAAATAGTGTCCGGTAGGTCTCCATGAATATTTAAATGAGACCTAATTGAGCTATGGTCAGAAAGGTGTAGTGTGAGTCTGTGTGTCAAACATTTTGTAGTGTGGCCTATATAATTTTTTATGAATTTTGATTGATATATATATATATATATCAATATTTATGTTATTTTTTATATTTTATATATATATATATATATATATATATATATATATATATATATATATATATATAATGGGGTGTCCTGTGATGCCTTATTTGGTCAGAAATTCTCTTTATCATTTTTGCTGCCTTAGGCTTATAAATTTGCGTTTAAATTTCAGGGACCGGAAGTTGGTTCTATAGTGCACATGCGCTGTTAAATAAAGTCGGTTTCGATTTGTAAGTCTTTTTTTGCCTACTAAAAACGTATTGCAAAAAAGATCACTTTTCTTTCCATAAGGGTTATCCTCCAAGCTAAGTAAAGTTGCAGAATGGATCAACTGAACTGTTGCAGAAAAAAAAAAAATAACATCTGAACATCTCTTAGAACGAATAATGTGCTCATTTATTGATAGGGGATCGCGAATAGTTGCAGACGCTAATGCACACAACAATATTTATTTTACGCGTTAAGCCTGGAGACACTGTTTCTTCTGAGAGATCCTGTCGTTCACCCGAATCACATTTTGGCAAGAGATTGCGAGGCAAATTCTAATCTAATTGAATTGTCATTTCCTCGTCTCTTCTATTTTATAGCGTTATAATGTTTTAATTTTCTTATCTTCCTTTATTTCTTTTAAAAATTTCCAAACAACATTGCTCGCTTCCGTTTATAACCTTGTCAGCGTAAGTATATATCCTTCACCTTAAGATACACGTAGGTATAGAACCTATACATAATATAGGGTATATTATACACATGGTATATATTATATACGCCTTATATATAATACATACGTATATATCTTGTAGATACCTTCAATAATTTGCTGAAAAAAAAAAGCATAGCATGATGAAAAAATAACCCATAGTTGATAAATAACAACGTTTCAGCGTCAAAATCTTTATGTCATTATTAAGAGAAGATACCAAAGTATTTTGAATTATTGCATTAATTTTTTTTAATCCTTTCTATCACGTTTGAAATTTTGCCGAATACAGCTTGATACCAGCGTTTTGAAGTAGTTGCCAGAGCGAAGTTGAACATAGCATCATATTGTCTCGGTAATTCCGGGTTCGAATATGTCCCAGTATGTTTTCCCCAGAAGCCTTTCCAATGATTTGGTATGGCCGTAAGGTAGCGGTTTAAAATCAAAGTTTTCTTTCTCTTAAATGAACTGCACACTTCCTAAGATTATATAAGACTAGAACTATATACATATATATATATATATATATATATATATATATATGTGTGTGTGTGTGAAGTCACTACCTAAGTTTCCCTCCGTCGTGATCTTCAGGTGGTCAGAAGGTGGAACGTAGCTACCGACTCGAGCTGTGTTTCCTCTCGTTGATGGTTTGTGTATTGCATTTTTAATATTTTAAATTGTTTTGGTGTTAACACGAAGATTACTGTCTTCGAGAAGACTCGAGCAATGATTCGTGATACCAGAAAGAACTGATGGACCCAGAAAGCAACGGTACATTTCAATTTCTTCATTTCATTATATATATATATATATATATATATATATATATATATATATATATATGTGTGTGTGTGTGTGTGTGTGTGTGTGTGTGTGTGTGTGTGTGTCCTTGTTGAAAACACAACTATACTTAAACATGAAAACTATAAACAAAAAACTAAAAATTATTGAAGCTATATACATGAACTACGAAATCTCCACAAATATTCCTAAAATGACAGAGGAAACTGTCAAACGTTTTAATATATCATGAAGGCACAAAATTGAAATGTGTTTTGAAAAAGAGTGAGGACATTTTGAACAGCACATATAACAATGAAATAACTAGCAAATAACATTTTCATATGTAATTATACTTTACATAAATTATTCCTACGGTGAGCGACTTTAGTCTTACCCTGTATATTCCTAAGAGTGAGAAATTCATATCTGCAAGAAGTAGTTTTGCTATCTCCAACGAATATTATAAGCTGATTTCCCAAATCTTCTTGTTTTGCATTCACCCGGGATCGAAACTTCGCATTTCCAATCCGGAGAATCCGAATCTATCACAAAGGAATCAGGTATGCTGTTCTCCGTATGCAGTTCGGCGTATTGATCACCTAACTTCAACCTCAGGTTGTCCTATTTCGTGGCACTCGAACACTATCGATCGGATATTTAGGTATCGATTATCGATTCAACTCGTCTGTCCGCTCCATCTCCCGCACCTGTTCTCTAAGGTAGAGTTTTAAGGCATAACCTTCTCTAGACCGACCGCGCAAATTTACCCCACCCACTACTATCCTACCCGTAACTTTCAAGACCAAGAGTCTGAATCATGGATGTTGTCTTTTGCCATCGCTTCATATTTTGTCTTTTTTTTAATCCCAATCCGATAGTATGCACGCGCTAATATTTTTTTCTTTGAAAAGCTTGTCGAATAATATAAGTTATTGGTTCTGTTACCCACTGGTTACCATTTTATTTATTTAGTATTTAGACGATATTAAATTCCCAAAATATATTCCTTGCATTGCATCCCCAATAATAGGGTGTGTCTTGCTTTCTATATTTGTTTGGTGGTGTCGTTGGGAAATGCAAACAACTTCGTCTCAGATAAAAAAAAAATTCTGTTTGAAATTCTGGAATGAAGACCAAGATAATGAAATGGTATTGCTATATTTTCTGCAGAAAAATTATGGCAATGCCATTTCTGTTCACTGTAATAAAGGGGTTACAAAAATGATTTCTGTAGACTTCACACAAAATGATGAAAACGGTACCTTGAAAGGTAGCAAATACGGTACCTTGTAAAGTTAAATTAAGATAAAAATGGATAATTCTAGGCAAAAATATTCATGTAAATTAGTGTTTTGTCTATTTCAAAAATATATTAGAAGAATTTTTAATCCTTTTCTCGTTAAGAGAAAAATAATATTCTGATGTTATTTAACCAGGGCAAAATTATTCATCTACAGTTGCTCGCAAAGTTTCCATAATTTTGTGACAACGTTGGGAGTGCGTCATCAGTTTAGGAGTCAGGAAAATAATCCAATTTTATTTTTATCCAATTTTATTTTTAATCATTTCACTTCAAGCAAGGCGGAAATGTCACTAGTACGCGGAGGTGGTTACAGGGAATGAAAGTGAGATAAAACACTGTGTATAGGGAGGATTGAGGAAAGGTCAAAAGATGAATGGGATTCAATAAGACAGTAGATGACGATTGACGTTGCATTTAAACTTTTGAAGATTGTAGTTATCAGGGAAGCAAGTAAACGGAAGGGAGTTCCACAGGTGGTAAGTGTGAGAAAAAGAAGCTTTTAAACTAGCAGTGGCTTGTAAGCCTTACAGTAACGTTGCCACATCCCCTATCACCTGCAACCAAAATACGTCTACGGGGCCCAGAGTGCACACCTGACTTCAAGTGGAAAGTATATATTAGTACCATCGCAAAAGATGCTGGAAAAATTGTCGGTTCCTTGAATCACGCCTTCTAATCTCTTAGAATTTTACAAGAGGCAAATCAAACCAAGAACGGCGTATTGCTGCCATTTCATGACTGGAGATGGCCTCAGTATCTCGACAAATTCCAAAGGCGAACCGCTCCTGCTACCCTGCTCTATCTTTACAAGAGGCAAATCAAACCAAGAACGGCGTATTGCTGCCATTTCATGACTGGAGATGGCCTCAGTATCTCGACAAATTCCAAAGGCGAACCGCTCCTGCTACCCTGCTCTATCTTTACAAGAGGCAAATCAAACCAAGAACGGCGTATTGCTGCCATTTCATGACTGGAACTGGCCTCAGTATCTCGACAAATTTCAAAGGCGAACCGCTCCTGCTACCCTGCTCTATCATTACAAGAGGCAAATCAGACGAAGAACGGCATATAACTGCCATATCGGGACTTGGGCTGCTCTCAATGTCCCGTCAAAGCTTAAGGTGGTTAAGCCGCCTTGTGGACGATGAATCCATCCTACAAACATTATCCCACAGGCGAAACATTGCTATAATTTTACTACTATCATCGCTATTAGTAGGACGAGTTACATCCTTCAGTTCCAGCAATCCTGACCATCTTAGCCATCAAACTTTGGTTGGTAATGAACGATAATACTTAGGACAAGAACAACGCATATAAGATTCGCCAGCAGCGCGTAGAAGAAGTAATCAACTGCTTGAAGTGAGTCAAGTGAATTCCACAATGAATCTCCAACTGCAGGATATCTATCAACCGCCCCACGTGGTTAGATGTGACACAAAGCCGAATTTAATTTGGGGTATCCAAGCCCGTAAACTCGGCCAAAAAATCTCGTAGACCCCAATCTCCAACTAAAGACCAACATACAGTATTTACTACTGTTTTTATGTGAATGAGGACATACCCATTATCGATTGTAGGTATGCCCACAAAAACTACCCAGCCCAGAGATTGAACCCCCATCTATATGTCACGAAAATTGTGAATGTTTTAACTGATCTAGAGAGATAAGCTTTCTAACCATTACATCATGACGAAGGGAACAAATTAATATTCTCAATGTTGCTTAGATGTAGCACAAAGTCAAAAGTTTGAAGCACCCGGTGAGAATCTAACTCATTACTCAATTTTAAATGATCTAGGAAGGGTTCGCTTTTCTTATTGTTGCTGCTAGATTTGAAGCCTTGCTGTCAATACTCTTTCTATATTCACGGACCTATATTGTACTTTTTATATGCTAGGCCTGCTCAGGAGATCCACATATGCGCTGATTCTTTCAGACGTTAGAATTAGACGAGCAATAACCTTTGGGAGTCGATTACCTGTAACAGGAACTACGGAAGGCTAGAGACGTCAGCCCATGTCACAAATTTTGCATCCGTCTCCAATGGTGTCGGAAGAAGGACAGCTGATGTACTGAATGGCGTTGAGCAGGCGATGCTCAGCGATTAGATCATATTCAAGTAATAAATATACATTTTTTGAGACTTATGTTGACACGATAGGCCCACAACAATGATTCAATTATCAGTTGAAGATTTCCCGGACAGAGGCCGATATCAAACGCTATGAAAGTATACAAATACATATTATAGTATAAATACAAGCAATACATTTTTATATAAAAAAAGACCATCAATCCGTATTTATAGTAAAATTAAAAGAAATACATTTTATATGAAGCCGAAAGTATAAAAACTGTGAACAAAATAATTTTTATTCGGAGTTCATAGAGGTTCATATGTCGCTAAACAAAATCAAAAAAAAAAAAAAAAAACCCAAAAAAAGGCCAATGTCAATCCTGAGACCTGGGAAACCGTTGTTGGAAATCGACTTTTCTCGGGTAGGTGCAACCGGGGTAAAAGGCCGGGATATTCGAGTCGGCCAACCGTCAACACGAAGAGTGTTTGCGACGTGCTTCCAGTAGAGCCAGACTCGCCCAGCCGAATATACCACCACACACTTCTCACTGACGCCTGCTCCACGACTATTCAGGAGTAATCTGGGCCTTCATAGCCACATCCGACACCGCCACCCGAGGCAAGAAAGAGAATAAAGAGAGAGAATTACGATCCCAATACACGGACGCGAGCGGGTGCCAACTGCTGCTACTACTGCTATGCCGAGACAAACCTTTCATTGTCGACAGGTATTGATGAAGATCTGCATAGTCTGACAGGAAAACCAATAGGGTGGAATGAAGATTAGAGGGTATCAAATTCTACGAAAATGTAGTCCCATAAGCTGACCTCTAAGATGAAGTTTTAGGACGAAAAGATTCAGATATCTTTAAAGGATAGCTCTGCCCATGTTTAGATTGCCTGGAAGACCAGGCTAACGTGACATCGAGCGTAGAAGGACGGAAAATACAAGGAAACCTCAAATGAAAAACCGACAAAGAAGGATCAGATTAAACAAATCGATGGGAGAGCAATTCATACGAGCAGAAAGGATTAGAGTCACAGGCGTCTTTGAACGCATAAAAAGGCGGATAGATTTGAACAAAGAATTACTGGCAAAGAGTTAAGGAAGTAAGCTTGGATCAAAAGTAAATCGTAAAAAGCAGAAAAGGGATCAATTCAAAACAACAACAACAACAACAACAAACAAACTAAAAAGAATAAAGCTTTCCTTGTTTGAAAGGCGGTGGCGCCGGGAGAGGTTGATGGGAAGAAGACAAGCGTGAGGCTAACAAAGAGAGACCAAGTGCAATTTGTTTGACTTTTTGTCAATCGGTCGTCTATCTATCTAGCTAGTTAACAGCCTTTTCCTATCGATCTCATTTCATAATTATCTATCTATCTATTTCATTCTCTTTCTATGTCTCCTCAAATCTATTTATCTATGTATCTTTTCTCAAATTCATCTATCTATCGATCTTTCTATCAATTTAATTCTGTTTCTATGCCTTCTCAAATCTATCTATCTATCTATCTATCTATCTATCTATCTATCTATCTATCTATCTATCTATCTAATTGTGTTCCTATCTATCTATCTATCTATCTATCTATCTATCTATCTATCAATTTCATTCTGTTTTTATGTCTTCTCAAATCTCTCTCTCTCTCTCTTTCTATCTATCTATCTATCTATGACTTTGTTTCTATATTGAGATTTTGTTTTTGTTTACATTTTTTATCTATATTTTATTCTATCTATCTATCTATCTATCTATCTATCTATCTATCTATCTACCTATCTATCTATCTATCTATCTATCTATCTATGTTTTCTCATATCTATTTGTTAAGAGAAAACCAAGGTAAACAAATATGACCGACCAACTCATGGCCCTGTCAAAATATAAAATTCTTTTACACTAATGAAAAGGTAGAAAAATGCTTAAATCTCTTAAAAAAGCATCTAAACTCAATCTAACATAATCTCCTTACAAATAGCTAAAATAATAAAAACCTGCCGTTTCATCACCAATCAATGCTATTTCAAATCTTATAATAATTTTCACAAACAAAAATTTGGAGTACCAATGGGATCCCCTCTTAGTCGAGTGGTGGCATGTATCTTCTAAGAATATCTCGTATGTGGTCCTTTCCAAAGTATTCTATCTAAACAATCAACTTACTTCCAATATATGCTCTATTAATATATCCACGTGATACTGATTTAGCGGCTCGTGTAGATAAACTAAACAAAGCCGAACATGCAATAGAATTTATCTCTCCATATATATTAAATCGATTCTATTTCCGACGCATGCTTAAAAACAGTTTAATTTTACCTCTTGTTCTAGTATTATGGAATTTGAGTTTTGCCCCCTCTAAATGAGGGGGAGATTAAAAAAAGCCGTTTAGGAAGCGTTTAGAGTATCTGGTACGGAAATTCGAACGGAGATCGTATTAGGCAGAGACAGAAAACTGGATATATATTTATATAGTAATCCACTTTTTAATCTTTGCTTTCCTCGTAAAATTCTGGGAGCAAAAACTCAAAATTCAGTTAATAGTAATAATAATAATAATAATAATAATAATAATGATAATAATAATAATAATAAGCTACAACGATTGGCCTTCAAAGATACCTGGGAACTACAGAAGACTGGATGATGATCTGTGTCAAAGAACATGAAAGAAGTAAGAAACTTTATTTCGTAATACAGGAAGCCAACAAGTTCAAAATGGAGTGAAGAAATGCAAGTAAGGCATAATACATCGACTGCCACTGTGAAATACTTAAACAAAAAAATAAAACGAAAAATGCAGCAACGATTGCAAGATAAACTGCTTCATGGTCAACATTCTGCCCGTGCCAAACAAGGTGATATAGACAAACCTCGTACACATCAATAGCTACGAAGTGCAGGGTGAAAAGCTGAAAACAAAGCATTTATTCTTGCTGGCCAAGACCAATTCTTGATAGATAGAAATGACAACGCAAACATACTAAGAAATTGTGTTAGCCCAAAATACAGATTCTGTGATAAATATCCAGAAACAATTGACCATCTTGTATCAGGTTGCGGGGTATTTGTGCCCAGAGAATATAAAAATCGGTATGACAGAGTAGGCCAATATCTGCACTGGAAAATATGCAAATTTTACGGAAAGGAAACTGCAAGAAGTTGGTAGAACCACTCGGTTATCAAGATATGACCTGTAGCAATTTTATGGCACAGAGAGAACAAATCCAGGCACCGTGATTAAAGACCAATAAGACACAACGTACCTTTTTATTGACATGACAGTCCCTGCAGACTTCAATGTATTTTTGAAGATCTTAAAAAAAACTATCAAAATACAAGGACCTTGAAATCGAAATCTCAAAAATGTGACACATGAGGACGTCAACAGTTCCAGTTGGAGCCTTCACCTACCTGTAACGGCATTCACCCGTTCACATTCAATATTGGAGTTTCATGGGAATTTGGAATTCGCAAGCGGTCCCCAACCCGCATATATAGCACATGAGATTTGATTATAGTGGTGAAGGTTTCATGCAGGACCATCCAAACTTTTTGAAGGGCCGATTACAGAGACCTGGTGCACTAAGTGCCACAAGGTTCCCCAAACGACCCTCCGCAGGTTTTGAATTCCGAGTTGTCCTTCTCCTAGACAAGTTGCCATCCAAGGCTATAGAACCCAGTCTGCCCTGCTATTTACCCATAGCTGGAGGGAGAAGAAGAGGATTCACCCCTTTCCCAAAGGTATTAGCACGTAAGTGAATGTAATGGATTCAGCCGGAATTCGAACTCGGCTCTCCGATTCCTAAATCCAAGCCGCTATCCATTACTCCACCGTGCCTCCTCAATTGGAAACTTTGGAATGATTGAAAAAGATTCCAATAGACTCATTTAAGGGATTGCTCGTCGCTTATTACTTAAATAAATACAAAAAAATTGTTCTCACAAGTACAGCCCACACCTTACTTATACTTTGTATGTAAAATATGTGATTTATTTTTCAAAACTGCTCAATGGAAAGTGTTATGTTCCCATTTCTGACCTTATGTCTCTGGACGGTACCTGGAAGGAATGACTCTCCGGCAAAAATCAAAGGAAGTATATACTACTACTACTACTACTACTAATAATAATAATAATAATAATAATAATAATAATAATAACAATAATAATAATAAATGGAACTAACCCGAAATGCAGGATCTGCGGAAAATATAACGAAACTATCGACCATATTAACTCAGGATGTCCAGAACTAGCAAAATTGAATATACCCACAGACATAACAAGGTAGTGACATATGTACAGTGAAAGTTATGCAAAAAGCACAAAATCGAAACCACTGAGAGATGGTATGATAACCAGGCAGACACAGTTACCTAAAATAACGATGTAACTATCCTCTGGGATATGCCAATTCAAACTGGGAAATAACAGCCAACAGACCGGATATTATCATAAAAGACAAGGAATTCAGGAAGTGTATTCTTATTGACATAGCAGTACCATCTGAGAAAAACACCTCCATGAAAATTATTGAGAAATTGTCCAAATAGAAGGACGTAGGGATCGAGATGAACAGACTGTAGGGAATGAAGATTGAGACTGTATCAATAGCAATCAAATTCTGGGCCTCGTGAGAAAAGTAATGGACAATTGTTTTAACAGTGCCCCTCGTAATATCAACATACAGGTTGCCCAGAAGATCGCCCTACTAGGAACTTCCCATATACTAAGAAAAGTGCTACTAATTAAATGACAATTACCCTATGAGTACTATGGACTATAGTTTGCACTCGATTCTACAGGATAAAAAGCAAGAAACATGACATAAAAAATAATAATAAAAAAGATATCATATATATATATATATATATATATATATATATATATATATATATATACACACACACACACACACACACACATATATATATATATATATGAGAGAAAGATTGATTTAGATATGTACTAGTCAACTATGTACATAAGTGTTTATAAATACAAATAAATATGTAAGTATGGCTGTATCTGTGTGTTTGTATACATACGTATGGGTGAACATATTTACGTGAAAACATATATGTGAAGATGGATGCGAATGTGGGTGTGGATATATGTATGTGTAATTATATGTGTATATAGAAAAATGTAACCAAATATATGGATATAGATCCGACAGTATGACAAAAAATATACTGAAAAAAAATCCTAATATGCGATTATGCTGTTTTAATGTTTAATGTCAACGTCGGACTTTTCGGTCTAATAGACCATCTTCAGGACATATTCATAAAACATAATTAACATAGACCATATACAATTCAACATGAAACAGACGATGGATATAAAAGCAATACCAATCCAAACAGATAACAGAAATCTTTTATAAGATCAGCGTTCTGTTTAAATATGATCACGTCGTCGTCACGGTCGTCACGTGGGTGATGTTGTGAAAACGTATTCCTAAAATTTGAGTATTTTGAATGAACGGTGAACACTAGACCTGGCTGCTTTAATATTTCCATTTTTCTAGCAAGTTTAATGCTCGACAAACGTACATATAAGTTTTAGATCAAAATAAATTTCTTTTCGTTTTTCATTCAAAATACTCAAATTTTAGGAATACGTTTTCACAACATCGCACACGTGACGACGACGTGATCATATTTAAACGGAACGCTGATCTTATAAAAGATTTCTGTTATCTGTTTGGATTGGTCTTGCTTTTATGTCCAACGTCTTTTTCATGTTGAATTTTATATGGTCTATGTTAATTATGTTTTATGAATATGTCCTGAAGATGGTCTATTAGACCGAAACGTCTGACGTTAACATTAAACATTAAAACAGCATAATCGCATATTAGGATTTTTGTTTGTTTTTTCAGTATATTTTTCGTCATAGAAAAATGTGTATGTATGTAGGTATAGGGATTTGTGCAAGCTCTTCTGTTTCCGGCTTCTCCCCCTTTCTTTATTCATTTTTCTTGTCCGGTGAATGAGGTCAACGCTACAACCATCGCATCTCCTACAGATATATACCTTCCTCCTTTCCGTCCTACTCAGTGTAACTATCTTAAAACACGACTTCCGCTCATCTTGTTTTTCATTTCTTTTTTCGGTTGAGTCCTGCAAGACTTTTAGAATCGATTCATTGTTTCGAAACCGCAAGGTCTGACGAAGCGAAATAGAATTTTACCGGTGACGCGAAATAAAATATTACCATGGCTTTCTGAAGTCTCCGATTTTTTAATCATATATATATATATATATATATATATAAACCTAGAGAGCCAGACAAACCTACCAAGGTTTCACCTAACCGGATCGTCAGCCTTGCCTGACGATTCGCTTAGGTGAAACATTGGTAGGTTTGTATGGTTCTCTAGGTTTAACTAGGTCTGCTCCTCTCAATGTATTGAGCATTTTATTTAGTTATTGTTCATACTCGCAACAGTTTTTTTTTCTTTGGGACTTGGACTTGCATGCGAGACGATTATTTTCGGCTAACGTACATGTTCTTGGTTTTTCTATTTTAATACCTTTTCCCCTTTAGTATTGGCTTGTTTATTTGCAAATCAAGACACCGAAGGTTTTCGAGCGTGTGTAGTTTCTTATACTTAAAAGATTTATTATTAATAATATATATATATATATATATATATATATATAGTTTATGAAAAACTAGGTAATCCGTATGGGTGAACCTAAGGAGGATAAAATACAGAGAGCTCAATGTAAATCCAGAGCAAATAAATTAAATAAAAAACAGACCACTTTAAGGTTCGTGTAATAAATTATTTCAGCACAGCCCTTTTAAAAGGACTGCGGATCATCAGACTTTACGTCCAAAATATATATATATATATATATATATATATATATATATATATATATATATATATATATATAAATGTATGTATGTATTATGCTAAGATATAGAATGAGCATTACTAACATGAAATGAAGGAGTGAGAAATCTTACCTACGACCGGCTTTATTTAGGTAGAAAAGAAGAGTGAGAGAGGATATATTTATCTGGTCAAAATCATATATATATATATATATATATATATGTGTGTGTGTGTGTGTGTGTGTGTGTGTGTGTGTGTGTGTGTGTGTGTGTGTGTTCCTTTGAAGAATTAGCTTCTGATCGTGCCATGTGGATATGTGTGGGAGCATAAAAGACTTAAGACCTATTGAAAGGTCACTCATTGTACAGAGACGTATTCAAAGCTAAAACATTGAGAACTGCTTTAAGATCCCTGCATCCTTCACAAAAGGGTGCTGTTCCTTCTGCTCTATGTATAATGATGACTGGTTCCCAAGTTGGACTTAAAATTATTTGTACTACATCAGCAACAATGTTCTATCAGTTTACACTTGAATTGGCTAGATGCAACCGTAAGTTCTATGCTAACAGTTTCTTTTGTCATATTTCTCGTTTGTGGAAGTCTCTTCCTACTTCATGAGTTCCTGATAATTTTGATCTTTTAAAACGTAAAGGCCATGTCAATCAATATCTGCAACATTGTTTTCAACGCTTAGAGGCGACAGGCTGTTTCATGCTAGTCTCAATCGTCAGGCCTGAGGATTGCGGCTGCCACCTCTATGTGTCGACTTCAATGTTCACATTTATATTTAGACACGTTCTATCACTGATATTGAGTAATTTACCCCATAAATATAGCATACATTAAAAGGATATTTCTTCACACACACACACACACACACACATATATATATATATATATATATATATATATATATATATATATATTTTTTGTATGACTGATATTGAGAGCTTTCCACTAAGAACTGCGCATATAAAATAATATATATATATATATATATATATATATATATATATATATATATAAACGATAAACTGATTAATTTTTTTTTTCTCGAGGTTTTCAAGAGAGCTATGAATAAATTTAAAAGAGCGAACAGTAGAGAGAAAATCATAACTCGGAGGTTACAACAGTAAGAGGGATCATCATTTCAAATTTGAGCTAATGAAATTAATTAGAAAATGTCGAACTCAATTCATAAGACGTTTGGCTCAGAAGATAGGAGTTTCAGCTAAGATGAATGAAAAAATGAGTAGAAAATGAAATTGTACGTGAGAGCTGTTGGGCAACTTGTTACAGGAGAGAAAGTTAAATGGTTAGAGAGGGCGAAGATCATCTTGAATAATTTTGTAAAATAAAATTGGAATACTATATATATATATATATATATATATATATATATATACACAAGTATATAATTGGTATATACGGAATGACTTCCAATAACCAACAATTACTATTCTTAAAAAGAGTGCTCAATACAAAGTAGAGCAGATATAATTATTTTTATAAAAAATTATAACATAAGTATGTTATAAAATCACTACAAAAATAGCCATTTTGTTTCAACACACTGTGTCTTATCAAGTGATGATGTTGAAAAGAAAATAACAACATCAACATCATCACTTGATAAGACACAGAGTGTGTTGAAACAAAATGGCTATTTTTGTAGTGATTTTATAACATACTTATGTTATAATTTTATATATAAATATATATATATATATATATATATATATATATATATATATATATATAAGCTTTTATTTCAATTCTTCATGATCCTTAGCTAGGATTAATAAATGGTGAACATGTCACTTTTGTTTATGATTGAATTCATCACGATTCTTCTGTTAAGCTTTGGGAGTAATTATACATTGCTCAAAGTAGTGTCCAATAGTGTTACAAAAACATCTAAGAATTCCAGCAGAATACTTTTTATCATTTCTTAGACAACAGTTCAAATCTTAATCTAACAATTGAATAATTTTGCTGTTACACGATTTGGACAATTTTGCTGTTACACGATTTGGACATTTTTGCTGTTACACGATTTAGACAATTTTGCTGTTCCACGATTTGGACATTTTTGCTGTTACACCCAGTATCTATCTATCTATCTATCTATCTATCTATCTGAATGAAAATTTTTCCGATTTAACCAGTAGAGAAGACAATATTTATGAATAAAAATGACAATAGGAAAACTAGTAATGGCTGACGCGTTTCGTTTAATGTGGACATTATCAAGGCAATATTTTCTATTCTATCAAGGCAAAATTTTCGTATTTTGCTTTGCTAAATGAACATTGGACGAAACGCGACAGCAATTACTAACTTTCCTATTGACATTTTATTCATATATATATATATATATATATATATATATATATATATATATATATATATATATATATATATATGAAAGAGAGAAAAGAGAACAACGATATAATGAGATTTCGTGTGTATGTCTGTGTAAGCGCCTCAGCTTAGAAATATGTACATACATAGGAGGAAATGTAGCGTATGCGGATAGCGAGTGTGCAGTCTCATTGTATGCGCGAAGGGAGGACAAGCGTCTCTTGCGGCATGAGAGCTATAAATGGTAAATGTCAGGGAGCCATGCTGTTCAGTCACATTGCCAAGTCACCATCGCATGTCGACATATTCGACGATTCGGCTTTTGTGAAGTGAAAGAGAGATAGAGAATAGAATTGAACAGAACGGTTTATGGCTCCCAAGGCTTCGTCTCTAATGACGCAGAAGCATTAATGACAGGCACCAACGTAAGGTTACGAAACCTATGCAAAGGAAAGCAGGCGAATTGGTGCACGTGTGGGATTTACAATGGATGACATGCGAAGATCATAGAAACCATATATATATATATATATATATATATATATAGAAAGAGTGAATCTCTGAAAGGGTGACGTTTTAATATTATTGTTAGTCATAAATAATCAACGTTTTCTTTTATCATATTTATTCTTCGAAAAACAAAATTTAGTTACATTTTACTCAATGATATATTCACCATTATGTG
The DNA here is from genome assembly GCA_903632075.3 of Acanthosepion pharaonis. Classification (NCBI taxonomy): domain Eukaryota; kingdom Metazoa; phylum Mollusca; class Cephalopoda; order Sepiida; family Sepiidae; genus Acanthosepion; species Acanthosepion pharaonis. The sequence goes on from CAHIKZ030000598.1 coordinate 1,006,571, forward strand.
AAATAAAATGCAATTATCAGGCAGCTTTTCGATAAAAGTTGAAGAAAATTCTACAGGTCACATTAAAATATTTTTGGGGAAATCTTGAAGAATCTGCTTTTGTTTAGCGAACGTTTTCGCCGTCAAATCGTCTTTCAGCGAATGAAGAATATATTATCGGTTTTTATAAGTTCAGTTAAATATGTCGGGCGTTCTTGTGTATAAAGACAAAAAGAAAAAATATCCTTAGAACTGAAAAAAAAAATCTTGGACTCCACTACAGGTGAAAAAGCTTTCGCCTATGATAAGTTTTTTTTCCCCAGCATGCACATCTGACAATCCCTTCATTTGTGTTCTTTCAACGCCAGGGAGACAATCTGTGGTTTCTATTGCAACTTTGCTGAGCAAACACTAGTCACAGTTTCTGAGGGAGAATGCATAGTCTGTCATGAATTCAGTTTGAACGACGCTCAAAATCTCGATCCTGATGAATTGTGACTTCGTTCCCGTACAACAGTCATCGTTTTTTTTTTAAATCATTTACCACCAAGCAAGGCAATAATGTCACTAAGGCGCAATTTCCTACTAAATGTGAGGGAACACGAGAAAAAGAAAACGTAATTAAGGAGGGAGAACCATAAAAGAACAGGAATAAAAACAAATGATAACGATTGACATTATTTACATTATTCGGACTATTGTCCTCATCTTTGTTGCCATATGTATTACAACGTTTCGGCCTTTCAGTATCTGTCTATATTTCTGAGATGAGGTATTATGTACATTATTTACATTATTCGGACTATTGTCCTCATCTTTGTCGCCATATTTATTACAACGTTTCGGCCTTTCAGTATCTGTCTATATTTCTGGGATGAGATATTATGTACATTATTTACATTATTCGGACTATTGTCCTCATCTTTGTCGCCATATTTATTACAACGTTTCGGCCTTTCAGTATCTGTCTATATTTCTGGGATGAGGTATTATGTAAATTATTTACATTATTCGGACTATTGTCCTCATCTTTGTCGCCATATTTATTACAACGTTTCGGCCTTTCAGTATCTGTCTATATTTCTGGGATGAGGTATTATGTACATTATTTACATTATTCGGACTATTTTCCTCATCTTTGTCGCCATATTTATTACAAAGTGACGGCCTTTCAGTATCTGTCTATATTTCTGAGATGAGGTATTATGTACACTATTTACATTATTCGGACTATTGTCCTCATCTTTGTCGTCATATTTATTACAACGTTTCGGCCTTTCAGTATCTGTCTATATTTCTGAGATGAGGTATTATGTAAATTATTTACATTATTCGGACTATTGTCCTGATCTTTGTCGCCATATTTATTACAACGTTTCGACCTTTCAGTATCTGTCTATATTTCTGAGATGAGGTATTATGTAAATTATTTACATTATTCGGACTATTGTCCTGATCTTTGTCGCCATATTTATTACAACGTTTCGACCTTTCAGTATCTGTCTATATTTCTGAGATGAGGTATTATGTAAATTATTTACATTATTCGGACTATTGTCCTGATCTTTGTCGCCATATTTATTACAACGTTTCGACCTTTCAGTATCTGTCTATATTTCTGAGATGAGGTATTATGTAAATTATTTACATTATTCGGACTATTGTCCTCATCTTTGACGCCATATTTATTACAACGTTTCGACCTTTCAGTATCTGTCTATATTTCTGAGCTGAGGTATTATGCACATTATTTACATTATTCGGACTATTGTCCTCATCTTTATCGCCATTGTTGGTTGAGTTGGTTAAGAGGCCCTCTCAAATTTTGCATGTTCTTAAATGGTAAGAACCCTTGGTAAAAGTTATCTAGGCCGAGGAAGCTTTATAACGCTTGAACGTTATCTGGGGCCGGCATGTTTCTGATCGCGTTGGTTCTTTCTGGATCAGCCGACGACCATCGTTATTTATAATGTGCCCTAAGTATTTAATCTCTGGTAAGAAAAAGTCACACTTTGCCTCCTTAACCTTAAATCCGTATTCTTGTATCTTTTCTAATTCGCTTATTATATGGTTCCGGTGCTCTGCCGTAGTTTTACTAGTAACCAGTATATCATCCAAATAGGCTGTTGCGTAGTCAAGGTCGCTCAGCATGGCGTCCATGACCTGCTAGAAAATTGCAGGCGCAACCTTTACTTCAAAAGCCAGTCTGTTGGATTTGTACAAACCTCTATGGGTGTTTATGCAGAGCAATTTGGAACTTTCTTCTTCCACCTCTATCTGAAGGTATGCGTCCGAGAGGTCGATTTTAGAAAAAAAAAATTTCCACCATTGAGTTTATTGAAAATTTCTTCAGGGCTTGGGAGAGGATAGTAGTGATCTTGCAAGGCATCGTTTAACCCTGTGGAAAAATCTGCGCATACTCGTATTTGATTGGACTTCTTTTTTACGTAGACCGTAGGTGCTGCCCACTCGTGGAAATCTGTTTTTGACAGAATACCTGCTTGTTCGAATCTATCTAACTCCTTGTTGATTTGCTCTAGAGCAGCGAAAGAGACATTCCGTTTCTTTTTGAATACCGGTTGTGCACCGTCCTTCACCTTGAACTTAGCTTTCATTTTTGTACATTTCCCAAGGCCGCCAGAAAAAAACCTGGGGAAATTGTTGTTTGAGTTCCTTTTTTAGATTTATCAAATTGGACGTTGTACTTTGTATCTTGCGACAAAATGTACTCATTGGGCAATCCCAAAGATTGAATTTTTCTATCTAATCTGTTCCAAATAAGTTATCTGAAGTTTTCAATACCTAGGCTTTGAGCTTTTTGGTAACTCCATTTAGTGTTACTGTAAGTATTACCTCGCCTAAATTTTGCTGTTTTATCCGTTTTTAATAAGGTCGGCTTGTTTAATTTTCGCCAAGTACGCCAGTTAATGGTTGAAAGATCGGAACCCAAGTGAAGCTGGAATTTAATGGAATTATTGAAAATATCCAGTTACATATTTCCTTAAATTCCTATCGACAATATTGTCAGATTGAGCTTGCCTAATTTTATTTTTGGATTTTCTCGTTCTGTTGGCGTACCAGCACGAAGTTAAAGTATGCCCACTTTTATTGCAATTTTTGCAATATTTTTTGTACTTAACTGGACAGAATTTCATCCAATGCCATTTACCAAAATGGTAACATGGTCCGGGCGGTTTCTTTAACCTATTTGGGTTATGGTTACTGCGGAATTTAGGACATGAGATTTGCCTTTTGTCTTTTTGAGGGGAATAGGTGGTAGACTTGCTTCTGATTTTATTAATCTGAGCCACACCTGATTCCTCGATAGTATTTGAGTCATACTTTACAGATATTACTCTTTGACAGTCCTCTGCCAGTTTTTGGAGAGTCAATCCTTGTTCGTTCTCAAGCTTGGTCAGTACCCGTCGTCTGACTTCGGCGTCTTCTGCTGATACTAGACCTTGAAATCATCGGCAGTCAGTTCGGCTAGTTTAAAATCATTACAGAGCTTGTTAACCGATGCTGCAAACGTTAGAAAATCTTGCTGGTTGTCTTTGACTGTGTTCAGGCATTTCCAACGTTTGTGGAACAAGGTTGTGTTAGGCCCGAATAGTTCCGATAGGAGCTTAATAGTCTCTGAAAAATCCAAGTCAGTGGTTTTCTTGGGTAGTATGAAGTCTACGAACCTACTATGTTCTGTAGTTCCCAGTTTTCTCAATAGTAGACGTACCTTTTTTTACTGGGCCATTGTTCACAGTTTACGTTGAAAATATCTTCGTAGCGCCTGTAAAAAGCCTCGAAGGTTTTGTCGTTCTCTGGTACGTATTCAAAGGTTTCCATTGAATTGTAGATTGTACTCTGGGAGAATACTGTATCTTTTTCAGAGTTTGAGCCTTTTAATGCATTTACGAGTAATTCTTTAAGTTGTTTCTTTTGTAGTTCACCATTCTGAAGCGTAATTTGTTGGAATTCCATTTGTTGTTTATGTAATTCCAAAAATAGTTGTTGTTGTCTTTCTTCTGATTTTTGTTGCTGATCCAAATTTACTTTTACTTTTAGCATTTGGACAATTACTTTTTGAAAATCTTCCATATTTAGACAAAGAAAAATGACAGCGATTTTTTGTTGCTTTGAAACCCGTGTAACAAGGGGAGGTACACAAAAAATTCTTGATAGTTTTTTTTTCTTTTACACACAAGAAAAATATAGACAGACAATTAGTTAAACTAAACTAATTATGTGTTTAGCTATTTTGCGATTCCGTGGTTGCGTTAATTTTAACGTAATTGTATAAAATTTCACCACACTTATGTATTTTTTTTTATAGAGCAACTCGCCTCAATGAATTTGAGGGGAGAATAATTTTATGCACGAGTTCAACTCAGTTACATGAAAAAAACTTAGATAGTTTTTTTTCGAAAACTTGAGTCGTAAGTAATACTTCGACTTTTGTGTTGTCAGTTTGTTTTATGAACAAACTGTTTTTTTCTGTGTGTAGGTGTGTAAGAAATCGTTCTCGTAATGTTATTTGGACAGACTTTAATATTCCGTAGATGTCGAATCGCTAGTTTTTCACTGCTATTTGGTATCGGGATATTTTTTTTATATGTAGACGCTGGGTGTTGCGTTTAAATCGCTAATGTAGTAATACCAGCTTAATTTCTCGTTCAACACTTCTGTGGGAACGCGTGGAGTTTCTGTGTATTTTTCCGAGTACTCTGTCGCTATTGATATGGTGAGAACGAAATTCTCGAATCTTTCTGTCGCCATTGATGTGGGACTGGTAAGGTATTGAGATTTTCGACGTGAATGCGTTTCTCGAATTCTTCGTCGCCACTTGATGTGGGCCCAAAGTCGAGACCACAGAAGGAAACACGGATTAGAGGTCAGAAAGATATATTAAACAAAAAGGTTACAAAGATAGTGCAAGTGTAAGTGGAGCTTACTATGTGCTAGTGACCAATATTGATAGTCGTACGCGGCTGATACTACGGTATTAGAATACTCTCTCTCCTCCTCCTCTTCTTCTCACTCTCGAGTGTTATGCCGCAAACTTTATATAGTCCTGGAAGAGTCCATGTTGTAGGTATGTTACGGTCTCACAATAGAAATATAGACAGATACTGAAAGACCGAAACGTTGTAATAAATATGGCGTCAAAGATGAGGACAATAGTCCGAATAATGTAAATAATGTATATAATAACTCCTCTCAGAAATATAAACAGATACTGAAAGGCTGAAACGTTGTAATAAATATGGCGTCAAAGATGAGGACAATAGTCCGAATAATGTAGATAATGTACATAATACCTCCTCTCAGAAATATAGACAGATACGGAATAACGATTGACATTGTAATGAAATTTTTGAAGAGCAAAGTTAAATGGGAAACAAATATTCAGAAGCCATTTCCGACCTGTTATCGCTACGGTTTTCGCACTACAATGTCATCTTCGAAGGTTAATCGAAGCGTTTAAGCGTCGAAGAGCGAAAGAGAAAAGGTCATAATCGAACATCCGTTAACGTCACTGAACACACCATCATTTGAAAAATGGCCTGAGAGTAAAATGGCCGAAACCAAGTTGACACCAAAGATAATTCAATCTTTTCAGAAATTAGAAAGAAAAAAAACTCACATAATTAAAATTGTATTTTCTGCAGTTCTTCTATATGACGTGTCCCTTCAAGATATCGGTGATCACGGTTCTCCACTATTTCCTGTGCTTTAATAATTGTTTTCCTCTGGTTATCTCAGCTAGTTCGGCCATCCATTTACTCAATCTCTCTTGGTATTTTTATATATCCTTCATGTTACCATACCATTTACCTCAATAGTTCGTTTTTGTGACGTTAAGTAAAAGTGGCTTTTTGTTTCCATGTTCTCTAAAGTGTCGTTGTTGATCACATATTCAGTATATGGTAGTCTCAGCATCCTTCTGTAGAACAAGATTCCTGTTGCTTCAAGTGTTTTCTTCATTTTTGAGAAGATTGTGTAGTATCCACTGATATATAAAAGGACTAATATTGCGTAACAATCTTTTGGTTGTTTCTAGCGCAATTTTCGCGTTTCTTAATAATTTGCTTGGTTTCTGGAAGGCATCATTTGTTGTCCCAATGCACATCCGGATTTCAGTGCAACACTTTCCATCCTCTGACGAAACACTTCTCTGTATTTGATTTTTTTTTGTATTGTTTGATTTTGGTATCCCTAATTTGTAATTTGCATTTTGGGTTGTCCCTTTTGCTAACCACAATGCATTCTGTCTTTTTGCAGTTGATGTTTAGTCCTTTCTTCTCTCTCTCCTTCACCACCAGTTTCCTTTCTGAGTTCGCTATCAACAGTGTGTCATAAGGATATCTTATGTTAAAATTGTGACCACCAATGTGGAAAACTGCCAGGACTTCTAATTCTCTCAGATTCACCTTACTGTATAAGTTGAATAAGTTTGGTGAAAAGACAGAATCTTGTTTTTCTATTTTTGTATATTTACTGGATTCATTTTTCATCTGTATACAGTCGTTTTGTTATCAGTATAAGTTCTGGATTATTCTAATATCCTTACCAAATATAGTAAAGGTAGTGAGTGTATGTGTGTATGTGAGCGTGTGTACAGGTGTGTAACCCTGCGGTCTATTCGTTTAAAATTTTTACATTTTTTTAGTCATTTTAGTCCAACAGGAAAGCTAGTGGATTCAGAAGAATAACTTTCCACAACCATCCCTAAAATCTGAACTCCACTGCAAACACGTGCTGGAATCATCGGGATATTATTCATTTAGAGTTAGAGTATAAATTATCATATATACTTACAGAAGCAGGCAGTGTTTATAAAAGGTTTGGTCGAAAAGCGCCCTGAGGACGTCAATATGGAAAAAAAAATGTTTGCTCGCCGCCGTGACAACGCTTACAGCATAAGAGAAGAGTCAAAAAGGTTTAAACACGTTTGGTCTATTCTCGCTCGCTCGACATATTCAGTTCGCTGCAAGACGATTTGACGGCGAAAACATTCTCTAATCAAAACCAGATTCTTCAAGATTTCCTCAAAAATATTTTAATGTGACCTGCAAAATTTTCTTCAACTTTTATCGAAAAGATGCCTGATAATTGCATTTTATTTCACATAATGGTGAATATATCATTGAGTAAAATGTAACTAAATTTTGTTTTTCGAAGAATAAATATGATAAAAGAAAACGTAGATTACTTATGACTAAAAATAATATTAAAACGCCACCCTTTTAGAGATTCACTCTTTCTATATATACATACACACACACACACACACACACACACACACACACACACACATACACATATATATATATATATAGTGTTTAAAATATCGCTTATTTGTTGGGGAACAGTCGTGTATATCAGTTCAGATCGTTCTCATAGATAAACGGTGTGGACATAGGAATCAGTCCTGCATGATAACTTAATTTCAAACCCCACTGCGACCTTTAGATGATATATATATATATATATATATATATATATATATATATATATATATATATATATATCATTAAAAATTCTGTCTACTTATTTTTAATATTATCCTCTCGTAATTACGGACAACTTTCTTAGTATATTTATTAAAGGAAGAAAGAAAATTACCATATTGGTTCATATTCATTTTATTCCGTGTACTTTCGACATTAGCAGAATGTCATCATCAGGGTCTTGTTTTTTCTAATAGAAAAAATGTTGTTTTTATCATTTTCCAAAGACAAAATCGTTGTCTGCATATGGCCTTCAAACAATACTTAATTGAAGCAAGAAACGGCTTGTTAATTTTAAAGTAATTCTCTTTTAATCGTCTGAGAAATTAGTTGTTGGCTGACCGCCTGTATCGTTGATGATATCCTCCAGCAGTGTACGACTTCACAGACTAACATTCAGCGGTGTCATTCAGTGGAAATATTGAATATTGAATCAATTAGTTCTGCATCTCAAAACGTTTATTTACTATTTCATACGATATATTTTTTCTTCTGTAATATAGTTAGATATTCTTCATAAGATGCAAAGAAGAATCTGCTATCTCATTCATTGGTCTTGATTTGGCATTTCGTTTACAGTGACTTTCCCGCCTCCATAACTTAGCCCCTTTTCGATAAATGTTTTTAAGCATGCTACTGGTTTGGCGGCAAAGTCCCATCATCTTACTGTGGAGATGTCTAGATGTAACCGTTTTCTTCTTTCGTTTTCTCCTTTGTCGGATTCTCTTCCGGCTTCTTGCTCGCCGGTCAAGTTTGACATTCAGAAATTTGAAATCATTGTCAATCGTTATATTCTGTCTTTTAAGGATCTAGTTCATTGATTGTTTTCGCTCTTTTAGAAAGTTTGTTTTTTTATTATTTTTACACACTCTGTACCCCCTGCGTCTTAGTGCCATTATTGCCTTGCTTGGAGTGAAATGACGGAATGATAATTACCCCACTTTTTTTTTGTTATGAAATGTTTAATTTTTCTGTAAGGAATTGTATCTTTTTCTGCAAGTTGTTTTTTTCTTTCCTGTAAGGAATTGTTTCTTTTTTCTGTAACGAATTGGTTCTTGACGGTAAGGGATTTTTTTTTTTCTGTAAAGAATTTTTTTCTTTCCTGTAAGAAAGTGTTTCTTTTTGCTGTACGAAATTGTTTTTTTCCTGTAAAGAACTGTTTCTTTTTTCTGTAAGAAATTCTTTCCTTTTTCTGTACGGAATTGTTTCTTTCCCGTAAAGAATTGTTACTTTTTTAGTAAGGAATTGTTTTTTTTTCCAGTAAGGAATTTTTTTTTTCCAGTAAGGAATTTTTCTTTTTCTGTAAAGAATTGTTTTTTTTTTTTTTCTGTTAGGAATTGTTTCTTTTTTTCTGTAAGGAATTGTTTCTTTCCTTTAAGGAATTATTTCTTTTATCTGTAAAGAATTGTTTCTTTTTCTGTTAGGAAGCGTTTCTTTCCTGCAAGGAATAGTTTCATTTTTTTGTAAGGAGTAGTTACTTTTTTGTGAGTTTTTTTTTCTTTTGCCGTAAGGAATTGTTTCTTTTCTGTAAGGATTTTTTTTCTGTAAGGATTTTTTTTACTTTTTTGTCTTAGGAATTGATTAATTTTTTTATATCAAGAATTTTTTCTTTTGCTATAAGGAAATATTTCTTCTATAAGGAATTATGTCTTTAACTGTAAGCTTCTTTTTCTGTAAAGAACTGTTTCTTTTTTCTGTAGGGAATTGTTTCTTTTTTCTGTAAGGAATTTTTTCTTCCTCTGTAAGGAATTGTTTGTTTGTTTTTTGTCATGTTTCGCCTTTTAATATGTCCGAATTTCTTGCTCTGCTAAAATGTTGTAACTTCTGCTAAAATATTTTATTCTTTGTCAGATAATTATTTCATTGTTAAAAAATAGAAAACAGATTACTTTGAATGCATTATGTAGTAATTAACTGAATGCATTATGTAGTAATGTTAACTGACCTCGGCACACACACACACAATTGGCAATGGTTATTCTCTGCGCTGAGGAAGATTCACAGTTACGTCAAATGAACGCAAACTCAACTGGCAATAGAAAAAATAGGGCAACTAGAATCAGGGAGACACGTCATAGCCTGACGCCAACGCACGTATCATTTCAATTAATAACCGTATATTGACAATCAGTCACATAGAGAAATGTCGATAACTTTGCGAATGTCACGAGTCGACATTGTCAACTATTGCTTGAATTGTTTGTCTAGTTTAAAAATCTCGTTGGCTAGAATTCAGTAGTAGTAGTTGTGAAAGAATCAGGAAGCAAGGATTTATGCTATAAGGGCGATGGCTAGGAATGCGTTACGCGTCATTAAAGCCGTTAGCCCAGCGTAAGAAGGAAGTACATCACCAATGTTTCATCTGGGATAGAATAGATTACAGTAAAAGTAACCTGGACTTTCAGCTGGACTATTGGCTTCAGTAACTCTGCTGAGATTTTGGAAGAGTTTCGTCGTCTAGGAATTCATCGGAATGAATGTGGGATATTTAATAACAAAAGTGATGAAGGGGTAAACACAAGTAATCTAAATGAAATCAACTGGATTATATACCCAAAACACATATTTAAAAAAAATCAATTTAAAATTCTCAACGTCTCTTCTGTTCTCACACATGTGTGGTCTCATAAACATAAATTAATCTGATGAAGTCCTAAAGACCGAAACACGTCTTACAAAACATTTTCCACTTTGGCAAACTACTTTCTTCTAAAATTGTTCTCGATATGTATATATATATATATATATATATATATATATATATATGAATAAAAATATACTGAAAAAACAAACAAAAATCCTAATATGCGATTATGTTGTTTTAATGTTTAATGTCAATGTCGAACGTTTCGGTCTAATATACCATCTTCAGGACATATTCATAAAACATAATTAACACAGGCCATATACAATTCAACATGAAAAAGACGATGGGCATAAAAGCAATACCAATCCAAACAGATAACAGAAATTTTTATAAGATCAGCGTTCCGTTTAAATATGATCACGTCGTCGTCACGTGGGTGACGTTGTGAAAACGTATTCCTAAAATTTGAGCATTTTGAATGAAAAACGAAAAGAACTTTATTTTGATCTAAAACTTATATGTACGTTTGTCGAGCATTAATCTTGCTACAAAAGGGGAAATATTAAAGAAGCCAGAATTATGTTTTATGAATATGTCCTGAAGATGGTCTATTAGAACGAAACGTCCGACGTTGATATTAAACATTAAAACAACATAATCGCATATTAGGATTTTGTTTGTTTTTTCAGTATATTTTTCTTCATATATATATACATATATATATATATATATATATATATATATATATATATATATATATATATATATATATATATCCGATGGTCTGTGTACTTTGTAATGCCTTGTGATTTTGTGCTTTGCATTGTTTTGGTTGGAAAAGTATTGAAAACTGAATATACATCTAAAACATTTATAGAAATCTTACTAGTCTCTAAATTCATTGTTGTTCCTATTAGACCTCGTTACATTTTTGTTTCGCTTGAAAAATCTTCATTACAGAAGGGAAATAGATGTCAGTAGAAGAACATGAATAGAAAAGTAATCGCGTCAAACACTATTTAAGAACGAGTTGCTGCAGGCGATTAGGATAAGGAATGTAAGAACCAAAACTGTCAACAAAAAGATATGCTTAGTTGATAATTTCACTTGGGATTGATTATTTGAATTCGAAATTCGTCAGAAGTTCTGCGATATTACATGGAATTGTAAGTGGAACCTCTGAGATCAGGTTGAACGAGTCTTTATGGTTCGATATGCTCTCTTTATAGATAACCACATGAGAATATCTATTGGTAAAAAAGATAAGAGAAAAAGAAATCGCAAGTAAAAATAAAAGTGAAAGTGAAAGTAAAAGTTAACATAGATTGAAATTAATACTTGTTTACGTAGCCCAGGATAAAAAGCGAGGAAATATATTTGAAAGAATTTTGTAATTCAGCATTTCTCTCTCGCTCTCACCTCTCGCTCACGCTGGATATCCGTTGTTATTTTTCTATAAACCTGCCCATGGAGTCCTTAGTTTTACTACGCTGAACGCTATAACTATTCATCGGCGCTATATTTAAATATATACATATTATAAGAAGAGACGAAAGAGTGACACCGAAATCAGAAGTCACATAAAAATATCTTAATGCCATGTAGAACTTATGGCTGAGCGCGATCTTCATGGCCTAAAGATCGAGATCGAGTTGAAGTATAAAACAGACTGTCGCTGATCGGTGTTTGCCTCAAATTTCACTTACACACAGATACACACTCCCATATGTTCATATATATATTAAGAAATATACATATACCTACGTTCGTAGGGCAACCGAATGTTTCATGTTTTTCCCAAGTTCGTCATGTACGAACAGGTGAATGAAATACTTTTTACACGTGTTTTTTTTTGAAAAAAAGAATATCATATATAATTCTTAGCTCTGTCGAACGACATTGAGCACTTTTTTACACCTTATATTAAATGAAGTAAATATTTATGAACATATCGGTATATGCAGGCTAACGCAGGCATAGATATTATCTAATATCTAATTATTTGGCTTGTATCCTCGCATCTATCTATCTATCTATATATATATATGTATATGTATATATATATATATATATATATATATATAACAGAAGAGATAGAGAGAGAGAGACATAGAGACATAGACAGAGATAGGGAGAGAATAAATATAACCATTTGAACAGAATGGGATATATATATATATATATATATATATATATATATATATATATATATATTACTACATTATACACGCACACACACACAAACACACACACACACACACACATATATATATATATATATATAATGGTAATGGACACTACCGTCGTATGAGGATCTGATAGCTTAATTGATTCAGTTATGAAATTTTGTGTGATAAACTTAAGTGGCACTTAAGACCCGCTAGGTATTTACAAAGGAGGCCACATATGGAGCAAGAGTGATGATTGTGAGATGAGATCACTGTTAGATTGGCTGACCTTTTAGATCTTGCTCTGGATTCTTGTAGATGATTCAGACAAGCAGATTGAAAAACTGGAGTCCACTAAAACACGTTGATCTCCATTCTACCCGCTCCAAGGCTAAGCGCTCAAGGGTGTTATGTGTTATACTGACAGATGTCAATATATATATATATATATATATATATATATATATATATATATATATTACGAATTACTATATGATTAGCCTAAATCCACAAAATAATCACTTGTATATCCTTGCTAGACCCAGCTTATAGAGCGCCTAAAGGGTAAAAAAGCAGCCGTGGGTCTTGGGGCACTGTTCCCAGGTTTTCTGAATACTTCGATGCGTCCCGCTGCGGAACTGAGTGTGTAAAGGCGCTATATCAACTCTAGTTTGTGTCTACTTCGTCAACCGGCCCGTGGCATAGTTGGTACGACGTTTGCGTCGTATCGAAATGGCCTGGTTTCGATTCTCGGTAGTAGATGCGCACTGCTGATGAGTCCACGATAGGACGAAACGGCCGTCCAATGCTTTCTGCATTCTATTGAAGATTATTCTAACCTCGACGAATTATATAAGTAGCTTAAATCCCCAAAATAATCCCCTGTAGATCAATGAAGTTCATTTCCCCCCCCCCCCGGTATACTTTCGAATGTTGCATTCGTTTTCAAGGTTCCAGTTTTTGTATATTTATATAACTGATTTTGGCTAATTCTGGCATTCCATGTTTTGCTGGAACCAATTTTAAGACACTCAAGTTAACACAATATATCACGGTCAAGCATAATTATTCTTTTTATAGACACTTCAATACAAAAACTCCTCTAGAGAAAGAAACTCTTTTTTATGTTGGCTTCTTTCATTGCATTACTTTGATTTCCAGAATTCTATGTCTTTCTTTGAACTCTGTCATATATAAAATTCTTGGTGTTATATACTAAAATTTGCCTTATTTTAATATTATTTTCCTTATCCGTGATAAGTCGATCAATATTGAGCGCGATTTGCAATAAGATCCATGTAATCCAGTTCTTCCCCCTTTTCGGACATTTTTCTTCTAGCTTGTGTTTTCTCATTAAACAATACATTAATTCGCAATTCGTTTCAGATAAACACATATTAAAATCATTTATCTTCTTTCTAATATAAATCAATTTTGTCCATTTTTATAATGGTTAATCAATCCACAATGTAAGCTGAATTAATGCAGTACTGTACTAATCAATGATAAGAACAGAAACATATCTTTTCTGATCAAATCTCAGATTAGTTTTCTCTTCTGTAAGCGTTCATGAGATCATACTTATTTATATCACATTAAATTAGCGAACTATTGTGAAAGTCCTAAATACTATTTTCTAAAATATAAATGACTGTATGAGAAGATCAGTAGAGAATCAGAAGTATTATGGAATCAGAGTCTGTGCTAAGCTATGAAGGCTTCCTCAGTAGGCCCAGCATAAATATATATAACATTTGGAACAATTAAGAAAGAAGATCATGCAACAGGAATAACTTCATTAATACTCGCACCCCGCGAAAACATTTTGGTACAAATTATGGCTTTGAAAAATCGCATCCTCATTTTAGCACATGTGTACCTATTTTAATGTTTTGTCTTTGATTGAACATTGAAGATTGAGGAGCAATATCTTAGCGTCTTCTTTGTTGTTTTTCTTTGTTATAATATTCCACTTTCCCACATGACAACAGATAATTTCCCTTGAATCATCTCCAAAGCGAGAGTCATATTCTTACCGAATCCTCTGCTCTATCCTAAGATTGTAAGCAAAACTTTTAGTATTGGAGCTTACGGTGCGAATGCCAAGCAGTACAGCATGCCTTTTCCAAATTTCTAGTCAGTGAATTGCTTCATGGTTTTCTTTTTCTCACAGACGGGGCCCAATGAGCCTACTGTAATGAAACAAACAACGCGCATGCGCGAAATAAAAATATAAATCGGTGACAAATAAAGCCTATGTAAATAGAAAAGTGACACTGAGAACAACAACAAGCGGGCACATGAAGTTTGAGTTCAAACTTGTAATACACTCTCGCCATTTGTATTAACAACAGTATCCAATTTTAAATTTATACACATACACTCATAAACACACATATATATTTGTGTATGAATTAATTGGTTTAAAATATGTTTTTTTTCGCAACACAGTTCTAACCATGTTTCAAAAATGGAAGCTAAATTATATAAAAGCAAAATATTTCACTATCCTATATAAGTAGTCTTAAAAAGTTGCCCTCAGTTTGTCCAAGAATCTTGTTTTATTCAGAATTGTTGTATTAACGTAGTCCATAAAATAGATCCCTCTTACCTTCATAAAAATAAAAAAAACTCGAAACAATAAAAACATTTTTGAAACATGGTTAGAACTGTGTAGCGAAAAAATATTTTAAATCAATTAATTTATAATATTTATAATAGAAAAAAATAAACTATTTATAACAGAAAAAAAAACATATTTTAAATCAATTAATTTATAATATTAATGCTCTCTAAATTTACATTGAGCATTATTTTGTAAAAATAAAAATATCTATAAGAACACAGGTTTATATATCTTACTGTTCTTTTTTTTATTTATATATACATACATACCTAAATACATATATATATATATATATATATATATATATATATATATTGATATTCCAAACATCGCCTGAGGATGAGACTGCCACTGGTAGGTAGGGTTTAATAATGAAATTAAACCTGAATACTGCTGACCAGTTTCGAAACATAGTAATTTCTGTGTTGCTATGGAATCATATTTAAAAAAAAAATATATATATATATATATATATATATATATATATATATATGTGTGTGTGTGTGTGTGTGTCGCGCAACTTTTTCGTATACTTTTTTGGGAACTTTGTTTTAATCAATACACACACACACACACACACACACACACACACACATATATGCAATAAAGAGAACAAAAGCCGTTGATGG
Organism: Acanthosepion pharaonis; assembly: GCA_903632075.3. NCBI lineage: Eukaryota > Metazoa > Mollusca > Cephalopoda > Sepiida > Sepiidae > Acanthosepion > Acanthosepion pharaonis. The sequence goes on from CAHIKZ030000598.1 coordinate 1,022,065, forward strand.
AACCAACAGACAACTTGGCAAAACCTAAAACTCTTATCCAGAGACACTGTCGAGTAAAAAACGACAATACTGAAAAAAGAAAAAGCCTAAAGGCAAACTTACGTACTGAATAAAGTATAGTGCTCGAAGCCCACATTGCATAGATCGATAAAAAAAAAGAAAAGTTTACCAAGGTTAAATCTTATGAAAGGATGGCTGAAGTTGTGACTCTAGTTTCACGCTGACGCAATCTTCATACGGAATTAACGTTTGTAAGCGTTTTGTTTTTGCTCGCTTCGAGCAATTTACTTTTCTCAATATGTTATATGAGACACTGAAGTCAGTAGCATTTGCTATAGTCTGTTCGATGCTTAAACGTAACCTTCATGTTGACCACAGTGTGCACTTTTATGTTTACATACGCTTTCCCTGATTTTTCAGTACTTTTGCCCATATATATATATATATATATATATATATATATATATATATCAAAATAATGGGGATAGATCTGTTTTACTGACGAAAACTTCGTCAGTCTTATTCAACTCCCGTATTTTCGACTGACTTTTTTTTAAGAATTAAAAATTCAATTGTGCAGCTGTCGAAAAATTAATGCAGGAATTTTCCATTTCAATGTTTCAGCCAGATGAAAGATACGAGGCAGCAGTCAGGGAATGGCGGAAGCTATTATCCTTAAAGGGAAAAATTGTTATAGAATTAAACCCCGATTTAACCTTATGACATTAAATTGTGATTATATGAATAGTGAAGTGTTAATTTGAAACTAAGAGAGGAATGAAAAGTATATTTTTAAATTTTTATTGAGATAGGGTTAAGATTATACATACAAGATCCTATTTAAAGATCTTCCAAGGATAAATTATACTCAAAAGTGAAATATATTTAATAAATTAAAAATAAGTTTTATTTAGATGATTTATAGTAAAATTAAGTGTGATGATAATTAGAAATAATTATAATTAATAAAAAATATTGTTATATTATAGAATACAAAATTTATAAAAAATATCTAAGAAATCTAAATATACAAAATTTTATTTAGAAAAATAAACATATCAAGAAGTGTAAGAACAGGGTCTATTACAATATATAATTAATATGTTGTAAAAATATAGAAATCATAATTAGTTATATATTTGACATATAAAAGGTTAGAGAAATAGTAGTTAATATGTTAAAATCTATATTATGGAAATAATAATTTATTTGTATGTCGACATTTTAAAACTAATTAATTCTTTTAATACAATAGTTTGCATTGATTATTGTATTTTATTATTCTAATTTTATATTATTTTAATTATATACCAACGGATTTATCACCTTTATATATATATATATATATATATATATATATATATATATATATATTAATGCGAAGATTAGTTGTTTCCATAAGAGAAAACATGCGGCATTCATTGGCCAAAAGGATATCTTTACAGTCGATAGCCATTCATAAACTATTTCCATTAATCAAATTTTGAAGGAAATTCGATTCTTCAATCCACTCGAAAGAGCTGTTATCGCTCTCTCCGGTATAAATGGAAGTATTCCTGCGTAACCTTATCTTTGAGTTAGTGCTATCCATTTTAGTTCTTCCTGCTGTTGGAAGTTTCTAAGTGAAGTATTTTTTTATTATCTGGAATCTTTTTCTGACTGTGTAGTGCCAGTCTATTATAATTGATGAAGGATAATCTTCTTAAGATGTACAGGGTCATTCAGTTGAATCCATATATCGTACGTTAACTTGCCACTTGTGCTGATCAACATTTTAAGCAAGCCCATCTCACCATTCAATAACGAATTATCTGACGCCTGAGGCGTCCCCTAAAAAGGCTAAATAGCCGTAGATTAGACTACTTTTAGATATTTACGCGTGGTCCTCACTTTAAACGTGGCCGATTGAAGCATTCTGTTTGAGCAAAAGTGCTGATATATATACCTTTCAAATATCTCCATTACTGAAAGAATTACTCTCTTCCGAAGCCAATGTATATAAGTATTAAGTATATAACACCTACATTAATCCCAAACTAAAAGAAACTAAAATAATTTGAATGTTAATTGCCTTAAAAAAATTCAAATTCATTTTGTCACGTTGGTTTGTTGGACATTTTGAATTGTGTCGTCCTCCATAGCTTGCCTAGACTTTTCGGCTAACCTGAGGAACGTTCTTAATTTTTAAGTTTGATAAACCTATAACATTTTTGCGTTGGATTTAAATACTTGTTACAAAAGTAAAATCCTTGATAATGTCTCTCAGAGGAAAAAACACATTGGCTAAGATAAGTTTTTCTTTTGTCTTTATTCATATACCCTGAACTTAGTGTCATTCGTGGACCTATCGCATATTACATGCTTAATCGAGAAAGAAAGTATCTCTTTTATTATATATTATTATATGAGGAGGTTTTTTAAAAAGTCTCGACCCACTTCCCAGTATCGAATCAAATTAGCAGCCTACAGAATATTTTAGGATTGAGTTCTTGGTCGTCCCGAGAAAGTTTACTACCCAAATTTGTCTAGATTAGGTATTGTAACTATTTGAACTATTTACATCGTTCGGACTGTTGTCCCAAATTTATTTTGCTGTCATGCGTAGAAGTTCCAGTAGCCTAGTAGATAGCGGCTTGGCGAGCTGAGTTTAAATTCCAGCCGAGTTCATTATATTCTCTTTAGCACAAATTCCCTTCGGAAATTTATGAATCAATCTCTTCTCCGAGATATTGGTTTGATAACAGATCAGACTGAGAATTTCAGCCCTGGTTGGCAAACATTCAAACGAGAAAGAAAACTGTCATATACCGTAACTATGGACACTAATGGGTATGTCCCAGTCCTCATAAATACGTTGGACACTATTGTAAGTCGGGGTAATATGGTGTCTAAGTAGTCCACCACTAGTGGTTTACCTAGTTTACGGCGTTGGTGAGTATTTTTCTTTTGGCTATTCCTCATTCAGTAGCATTTTTTAGGTTACACCATTTTGGTAACGAGTTTGAGATTTTGACACAAAAAGGAAAAGAAATTGACTCTGTGCAGAGTAAATCTAAAAAGTGTGGGGTGTTATATACCTTACATATGAACATTAATATGTATGTCCCAGTCCTCATAAATATGTTGGACACTGTTGTAAGTGGTCGGGTAATATGCCGTCTAAGTAGTCCACAACTAGCAGTGGTTTACCTATTTCACGCCGCTGGCGAGTATTGTATTTTATTGATGTTATAAAGATTACCATTTCATTCCCAACATTCCTTTTGGTTATTCCTCATGCAGTAACATTTTCTTGGTTACACCATTTTGGCGACGAGAATGAGATATTTACACCAAAAGGAAAAGATATTGACTCCGTGCAGAGTAAATCTAAAAAGGGTGGGGTGTTATATACCGTAACTATGAACACTAATGTATATGTCCTAATCCTGAAAAATACGTTGGACACTAGGTGTGTGTGTGTGTGTGTGTGTTAATGTGCTGTTTAAGTAGTCCCAAACTAGCAGGGGTTTACCTACTTCACGGCGCTGGCGAGCATTTTATTTTGTTGATGTTATAAAGATTATTATTTCATTTCCAAACTCTGTTTTAGTTATTCTTCATTCAGTAAGCCTTTAAAGGTTACAACTAAAACTAATTTCTCCAATCCCCAACATCATTCCCATGGAAAGACTTGGTCGTATAAAGAAAGACTCCCCCCCCCGCAACAGCTAAAAAAAAAAAAAAACGAACCCTTCCTCAAAGGAGATATTTTGGGTTCTGGAGTGCCAATCGTCGCACTACTGGAACAATTCGATAGCAGATACCAAAGAGGGCATATGTACAACAAGGCACCAAACAGACTAAATATCACTTCTCAAGTGAATGTACTTGTCAGAAAAAAAAATGTCCAAGAGAATATTGGATTTCGCTGGAGGCATCTCACTAATCATGCACACAACTTTCTACAAAATTCTACCATCTAATTCGATCAGACGAAACTTACGACAATGACTTTTATAAAACACATTTTTTTTCTTACTAAAAAAACAATAGCGATCAAAAACATACAGATCTATCTTAAGCGTACATTGTCAATCCTTAATCATATGTATTCTTTCGAACACAGACAGATACAAGTACTTTATGAATCTGGAAAAGAAGAAAACAAAGAGACCTACGAATAGAAATATAAAACGGTATCTTTTTGTCGAAAAGAATAGTAACGCTATACTTTCTGTTTCATATCAGTCAAACAGCTTGTGTTTTTTTTACTCTTAGGATCTCGATTCAATAACAGATACTATTTTTTTGGTTTAAAATGTTTGTAGAACATTGGGGAATTACGAATTAGGAAACTATGAAGAAAAATAAAATACAGATATTCTTAATCCATGTACCAAAAGCATACACAAAATAAATAAGATGATAAGATGTACTCTCATGCAAATATATATATATATATATATATATATATATATATATATATATATATAACCTCGTAAGAGAATCAAGGCACTGATTACAGTGGCAGGATTGGAATATATATATATATATATATATATATATATATATATATATATATATATATATATATATATATTGTGTGTGTGTATGTGTGTGTGGCTGGGTTGGGCATGTGTTCGCATGTGTGAGTGTGGTTGTTGGTGTGACTGTTTAATTATATATTTATTTATGCATGAAAAGGGAAAATAAAAATGGTATACACACACATACATACATACACACACACGCGCATACATATGTGTATATATATATATATATTGTAAAGATTAATCCGGTAAAAAAGTGTGACGTCACTGCCGCTCACAAAAAAACAACAAGATTACGCTTGTGCGATGGTGAAACAAATCTAAAAATGGCGCGAGCATGCGCAAGAGAGCATGAGAGAATGCGAGAGCGAGAGCGAGAACTAAGCTCAGAATCAGCACAAGCGAGGGAAAAGTGCGGGGAAGATGACGTCATAACTGTTTTACAGGCTTGCCATAGTTTTGATCGGCCATTTTGAGCAGTCAGAGCTCGGCAGAGTGCACCGTTCGGCAAAGAAAAGAACAAATTCACTGATGTTAAGCTATCGTTCCTTCAGTTTGTCGATCTATCGATCTATCGTTTTTCGCGTATTTAAGCCCTACCCCTTCTTTCTGCATGTGTACATTGTTTGGCTTCTATTGCAGTTGGAGCATCTCGACCAGGAGCAATATATATATATATATATATATATATATATGTATGTATGCCAATAATATATATAAATATATATATATATATATATATATGCCAATAATATATATATGCTAATAATATATATATATATATATGTGTGTGTGTGTGTGTGTGTGTGTGTGTGTGTGTGTAAAGTAGGGAGAATGATCATTCAGTCCGTAGTCTCAAATGTAGTTATTTACTGAAATTTGCTGTAAAAATTATACTGCATAATGTTTGATCGATGTAAATAATCAGTTCTGAATTGAGTGCATTGACACAGAAAGATATTATATTGAAAGACGAATATATTGAAATAAAACAAGTTCTTTTTCCTCAGTCAGGCATCTATCTATCTATCTATCTATCTATGACAGTTTGAATCTTTGAGATTATCTATCTGTTGGTCTATATATCGATCTCTGTTCATATCTATCTATGATATACTGTTCCTATCTATCTATCTATCTATCTATCTATCTATCTATCTATCTATCTATGACATCCTGTTCCTATTTATCTATTTATATATCACAATTTGTTTGAATCTTTCAGATTATCTATCTGTTGGTCTATATATCAATCTCTGTTCATATATATCTATCTTATCCTGTTCCTCTCTATCTATTTACCTATCTATCTGTCTATCTATCTATCTCGCTCTTGGTTATAGATTATTATTGGTAAGTTTTATATGCATACTATTACTACAGTATTTGTTTTTATTCTCTGGGCACTCTTCATCTCTGGCCTTATGGCAAACTATTCTAAGCTTTCCGTCTATCAATACTTACTTATATTAGTTCATGCAATTTAAGCCATTATCTGTAACATTGAAAAGATAAAACTCATTTAAGAGATTTCATTAATCTCTCTTGGGCATGAAACATTGTCGGACCATCCTAAAGAATGCCGCTTTCTTTTCTGAAAATATCAACTCATTTTGAGATCTTGATTATAAATCGCTGTTGGGTTTGTCTTTGAATATTTCTGTTCTCTCTTCTAATATTAACTATGCCCTGTTCTTAGGGCTACTTCTTTTTGCTCACTTAAATACCTGCTCAAGTAATACAAGGCCCGAGAAACACTCAAGCTAGAGTGTTACTGTGTGGAGTTGTATTAGCGTAAGAAAGGCCGAGATAACAGGAAAGATAGAAAGCTAATTCTAGACTTTGAATTGGTCAAGATTTAATTAGTGAATAAAGTTTCAGATTTCAGTCGGTTAGGTTAAGAATATAGAGTTGAATTAGACTTTAGAATGGACCACAAACCCAATTCTAATCAGGAAATAATGGGATAAATGTCTGCTCCTGTTCAAAAGATCGGGGAGAAGTGTGGACCGGACGATACGCGCACTTATCTACTTCTAATGGGAGAGGAGAACATTTTTCACAGAATAATATTTTAGAGTTCAGGTGGAGCCGTCAGTTGAAGGAACCGGAAACCTAATCCTAAACAGAGAACAAGGGATGACCCTCTGTTTCTGTTCAAAGGTCTTGATAGATTAATCTTTTTGACGAACCTGTTTTCTCCTATTCCCTTGCTTTATATATATATATATATATATATATATTTTAGGCATTTAAAACAACATGCCTGCCCGCACACACAATTCCGTAAAATACTTGTCGAAAACACAACTATACTTCGACATGAAAACAATAGACAAAAACTAAAAATACTTGAAGCATTATACATCAAACAGTTAAAACCCAACCTAAACAAAATCAACTATGGAATCTCTACAAATATTCTTAAATGTCTATAATTTCTATAATTGGTAACAGAAGCCATTGGTTTATACCAACGGCTTTCCTTACTTCATTCTCCAATTCACTCTCGTGTAGTCATGTGTGACGTCATGAGATGCGGTGCGATTTTCGCTTCTAGCGTCTTATATGCGCGTGTTCATCGTTGCTTAGTGATCCACTATGTAAACTAAACAATGACAGACTGTCATCACTGTCGTGTCCGTATATTGTTTGATATGTTTGTAATTACATCTTTGATAATGGCTTGAGTAAGCCGAAAGCTTAGATTATATTAAAAATAATGGATAAATATTGTGAATTTCTTTTTCGGTTAATGATAATGTTATCAAACTTATCAGAAGATACGAAAAAATTTTACATAAAATAGACAACACTTGTCTATATTATTTAATGAAACGTGTATATATATATATATATATATATATATATATATTAAGCATTTCACCCCAAGCAAGGCGGGAAGCCACTAGGACGCAAGGGGTTACAGAAAGTTTAGACCAAGATAAGATAGGAGTGATAGAAGGAAGGATGAGGGTAGTGGATAGATCAAGGCAACTGGACATGTCGATTGACATTACACTTGAATAGCTGGAGATTATAGCTCACAGGGAAACAGGAATAGGGAAGGGAGTTCCACAGGCGAGAGGTGCGAGACATGAAGCTATAAGAGTAGAAGAGACGGCTACATTTAGGAGTTTCGACAGTGAAGGGGTAAGAGCGAGATGCCAGCCTCGTCGGGCGCTGGAACTCATGGCGTCTGGGAACCAGCGAATGCAGCTCCTCGGAACAATTTCCATGAAAGTATTTGTAGAACAGAGGGGGGCGACGGCGCGTCTGTGAGAACGTGACTGTAGACGAGACGCCAGAGCAAGGCCAACTACATTGCATATTCGCCTCTTGAGCCTATCAAGAACCCCGAGGCAAACAGAAGGGGCACCAGACCATATATGGCAGCAATACTCCATGCAAGGGCGAATTGTTGATTTGTAGATCTGGAGGATATGACTTATGAATGTCAAATTTTACAGGCGTTAAAACCCTTTTTTTTTAAAAGTACGTCCCTTCAAGACGTAGGCATTGATGACTCTCTATAGGTTATTTTCTTTTATTATCACTTGAATAAAGTCTTGAAAAAAGACAGGGTTGCTTTCATTTCCTTCATGGCTTTTAATACAGTTTTTCTTCTTTGTTTGCATACAAATTCTAATTATCCCTGTTTGACCAACTTTTTAACCCATATCTGTAGGAAGGGAAAGTGAAATATTCATGATTTTTCAGTTAACATTAATGCGAAAATAAACGCAACATTCTAGTCCGAGATTCTCAATCCCGGTTCGCCAAAACCACGTTGAATCTCGCACAGCCCGTTCTTTTGAATGATGATTGACCAACAGTCGTTTTCTAATTGTTATCAATAGTTTCTTAATTTATTCTAAGCGCTTGTAACCGAGAAACCTACCACTGGCCGCTCCCCATGAAAAGCAGCAATTAAATGATTAAATTTACCGAGGTGTATGACAGGCTATAGTATAGGAAAAAATTAAATTTGTTTGTCTTCTCTATTCTCTGTCTATTCAAAGACAACCCCAACAGCTTAGGAGAAGGCAAACCAGTTTAATCTCTTCCTATACTATGGCCTGTGCATATACAAGCACAGATGTGAAGAGATTGGCACTAGTCACATAAGCGGGCGATACTGTATTCCAAACTGATATCCTCATAGAAATCGAAGACATTGCTTTTTTAATGACATACGTTTTTATAGTTGGGATAACAATGACTTTACCAACATCCTCTACCAAATGTTATAAGAAATAAGACTCAATAAAGACCTTTACAAAACAGAAAATATGATCTGAAATTCGAATGAATGGTAGCCACTCTGAATCCATTTAAAACAAAATGCATTATGGGGAAATAGTAAATACTAAACACTTCAAATACTCCAGAATATGGATCAATTATAATAAATTTAGTGTAGGAGATACAAAAATATGCTTTGACCTGTAATAAGACGAAAACTTGCCTTGGTGTATCGATCAATTATAACAAATTTAGTACAGGAGATAAGGACATTGAATATAGAAAAGGCTACACTAGATGGAGTTTGAACTGTAAAAATGATGAAACCTTGCCTTGGTGTATGGATCAATTATAACGAGTTTAGTATAGTAGATAAGGAAATTAAACATAGAATAGGCTGCACTAGAAGGGATTTGAACTGTAAAATGATGAAACCTTGGCTAGGTGTATGGATCAGTTAAAATAAATTTAGTTTAGGAGATAAGGACATTGAATATAGAATAGGGTGCACTATGTAGAATTTGGTAATAGCAACAGACAGTACTCCACTGTAACAGAAATTGAGACTGACTGACTAAGTTGTTACGCCGGACAAGTTGATAGGTGGTTTATATAACGACCTGGTAGATTCAATTCTGTTACCCAGGCAAGCCTATTCTCTGATTGGCTAATGATTATGGTGTAGGTATTGTGCTCAGTAAATACCTCATCAGTATACCATGACTCTATGGGAATACGTATTGAGTTACAACCCACTTTATTTTTGTCTGCCAACTGGACGCGAGTTGGAAACCTCCTTCCGAGGGTGAGTCTCACTCCGGGTTGTTCACACTACAGAGAGTTTGAATAGCAAAATGATGAGACCTTGTTATAACAAATTTAATATAGGGGATAAATATATTGCACATACCAAAAGTGTAAAAGTGGTCATGGTTAAAAAAAAAGGTTAAGAACTACTAATTTGGACTATTTATTGATAGATTTGTTTTTTTTTAACGGCATATCAACTCCTTATGGGTTATTTACTGCCGAAATGTAATTTTCTTGGAAGCGTGGAGGCAATAAAAATAATATGTTATTCTACTTTCACAATTGAGTACATGGTAGATGATAATCAGATTTTGCGTCTATATATGATTGTGTGGATCTAATAAGTAGAAGAGGTGATATGCTGTACTTTTGTTGAAGTTGCATTTTGGAATACTGTTTGATTTTTAAAAAAATGTAGGATATTATATGGATTAATGTCATGAAAGAGTTCTTTAATGTTGGTTGTTTGGTAATGTTTTAAACCGATTTGGGTGAAGTCGTTACAACTTGTTAATATGTGCGTATTGCTGGTAATTTTATATTTTAATGTTTTAATTAATGTTTTAATGTTTTAATGTTTTAATGTGAAGTCGTTACAACTTGTTAATATGTGCGTATTGCTGGTAATTTTATATTTTAATGTTTTAATTAATGTTTTAATGTTTTAATGTGAAGTCGTTACAACTTGTTAATATGTGCGTATTGCTGGTAATTTTATATTTTAATGTTTTAATTAATGTTATAATGATTTAATGTTTTAATGTTTTTAGTAATTTTATATTTTAATATGTGCGTATTGCTGGTAATTTTAATATAAATATATATTGTTGGCATTTTTTAATATAAAAATGTATTGATAGTATTTTTATACTTCCTTAGGGTTTTGTTTTGTTTGGGGGGGGAACTATTTGCCCATAGCTGGGACGCTAACAGGTGCCACCACAATAGATTAGGGTTGACCTGGAAACAACAACAATTAAGATGTTGTTCAATGCTCTTCAAAACTTTAAATTTTCCGATCAGAGGCCTTGCTGCCGCGTTTAATTTATCGTCATACCCAGGACTGTCTTTTTAGATATTGACGTTTTCGTCTAGATTACATATTTTAAGGCAGGTGTGGCAATTCTTCTGAAGATTCACGTTTCTTTATTTTTGTCTGTTAAATCATTTTTAGCATGTCGGCAACATTAACGTATTTTTTCTTTCATTATTTTTGTGACAAGTAAAAATCAGAGAAGATACTTGAATAATAAAATATTAAAAGGGGGAAAAAACGAAACAACGGAGAACAAAAATAAACCTAAAATGAAAATAAAAACCAAAATAATGTTACATTTCCTGAATTTGATTAACTTTAGTTAATTTTAGTTGAGAATGTATCGAAGAAGTAGACGTCTGCGTATTCCCAATATGGCCGACAGATTCAAAATGGCGCTAAATGTCGATGTAACAGAAATAAATAAAAGAATAACACTAGAAAAAAAAAAAAAAAAAAAAAAAGAACTTCGAATGGAAAATCTCCAAAGATTGCAACTTGTTAAATGTCGGACCGAGCTAAGTGATTAAAAATCTTTTTTGGCAGGTCAGAGAAATCGAGAGAAGATGATTGGTTATTGATGATTCAAACGTGCAAAGGTCAAAATGACAGGTTGACCTCTGAGAATTTTCTTTATTTTTCACTGTTTGCATTAATCCAATGTCAGTTCGGCTCATCGTCGAAGAGTAATGGTTAAGATATTGATCTCGTATAACACAAATAACGATTGTTTATGATATGAGTTTGTTCCTCATTGGGTAGTGACCAATATTTATGTTCTAACATTTTTTTTTAGGAAGAAGACATATTTTTGAATTCATAGGAGGCGTGTTTCAAACCTTAACGAACATTTTGTAATGCTTATATTTATTATTTATTTTCCATAATCGATTGTTTTCTATTTAAATTTTAAACAATTGTTTTAACAGAAGCAGTAGCAACTACAATAGTAGCAATCAGAAAAAATGTTTTTATAAATATTTGATGATTTTCCATTAATTATAGATATATTATTTACTTTCATTATCTATTAGTTATTATGGGTACATTGCCGTGTGGTTAGAAAGTTCGAATTCTGACCATGAGATCCTGGTTCGAATCTCACTAAAATATTTATAAAATCAATTTATTGGTCGGGAGGAGGCTATCTTAAAGTGCAACAGCTTTCGAAAGTATCTAAAAACCATACCAAGGATTTGAGTGAGCTGGCCTTGTTTAGACAGCTGATTAAGCTAGATAACCCGCTCTCAATCAGAAACTAAGTAACAGTAACTAAGATCAGCATAGTTGCAGTATAAGTGGGCTCTGTGGGTGTTGAACAAATAAAAATGTATCTGAGCATGCGTCTTCAAGCCCTAGTAGATGGAATACATGTTGGCATCCATCCATCCATTTGTTACTTTATCTTGCATTTTGGAATACTGTTTGAAACGATTTAATAATAATAATAATAATAATAATAATTTGGGAGAAAAAATAAAATGGCTGCCTTTATACATGTCGCATTGAATATTTTGAGCTTTCTGATTGGTTAACACTTCTATTCTTTATAAGACTGAACATCTGAATAAGCGAAGGGCCCAGGAGCTGGCATCCCCATAGCAGTAAATGTACCCAGTATTAACAGTCAAAATATTTACATTATTTACATTATTCGGACTATTGTCCTCATTTTGTCACCATATTTATCACAACGTTTCGGCCGTTGTACGCTCCGGCATTCTTCAGGTGATTGGAATATCGAACTGAACCCTTTATTTCGGTCACTGGGGTAGACTGTTCTAGTTCCTCAAAGACACATGGCACAGTTGATAAAGGCGTTGGTTAGATCCAGTGACAGGACCCAAAGAGTGTGAGTTCAATACGCGGTTAAGGCAGTGGAGAACTTTCAGAGGAAAATTAACAGGAGATAACTGATAACTGACAACTGCCATCCATCAAACATGGCACGTAGAACTAAACAGTGAGCGAAATAACGGGTTCAGTTCGACATTCCAACCACCTGAAGAAGGCCGGAGCGTACAACGGCCGAAACGTTGTGATATATATGGCGACAAAGATCAGGACAATATTCCGAATAATGTAAATAATGTGCATAATACCTCATCTCAGAAATATAGACAGACTCAAAATATTTAATATCAGAATTCAAATTGAGTAAAATTAATGTTGCTAATACTTTATTAAGTGCCTTGTCACCTCGGGAATTACACAATCAATTTCCCTTCAAAAAACAATTAAAACAGTAAGTTTTTTCATTAAAGTTTCTGGGAAAGATAGTAAGGCGCTATTCAGTTAAACTTATTTAAAAAAAAAACAATAAATAATGTACTGCCATTATACTTCATGGGAAAGATAGTATAGCGCTTTTCAATTAAACTTATTTTAAAAACAACAAATTAAGTATTGCCATTAAACTTCATGGGAAAGATAGTATAGATCTTTTCAATTAAACTTATTTTAAAAACAATAAATTATGTATTGCTATTAAACTTCATGGGTAAGATAGTATAACGCTTTTCAATTAAACTTTTTTAAAAACAATAAATTATGTATTGCTATTAAACTTCATGGGAAAGATAGTATAGCGCTTTTAAATTAAACTTATTTTAAAAATAAATTATGTATTGCTATTAAACTTCATGGGAAAGATAGTATAGAGCTTTTCAATTAAACTTATTTTAAAAACAATACTTTATGTATTGCCATTAAACTTCATGGGAAAGATAGTATAGCGCGTTTCAATTAAACTTATTTTAAAAACAATAAATAATGTATTGCCATTAAACTTCGTAGGAAATATAGTATAGCGCTTTTTAAAAAAACAACATACTGTTTATAAACATTAAAGTTCTTAAGAAACATACTATGGTTTTCAGTTGGCGTCTCTACGGCTTTTAAATTCAGATTTTTCTTTCTCCTGCACTAGCAAACCTTCCATCTCAAGAGAAGGAGAAGCATATGTTCTCGAGACGAAGAAAACTCAATGTCTCCGGATAACGTTCTTTAAAACATGTAAACTGTATTGCCATGATTGTATAGTTGGGTAGATTTTGAATTTATACTTTGCTTTTTCGTACAATGGCTGCTAACCAAATCTAGACAAAGTGCCTGTCGGGTGAGTTAAATATGAAAACCTATGTAGACTTCTGGAAATTCATGGCACTTCTTTTCGCTAATGTATCCTCTTTGACTCCTGGGTACATGTATGATATACATCTCCTGTAAACTCCTTCATAGGCACTGAATCACAGATAAATAAATTACGGGATGTTGTGGGGATACGTGAACCGACTTTATTTAAGGGAAAATAGTTATGTACTAAGCTGCTATAAACCGAATGGATTTTTTTAATAGTAGTGGATGACAGGAAAGATGAAACATCAATATTATCAATTGTATTATTAATTAAATATATTAGGTCGGTGCAAAAATAATGACGTATTAATGTCGTTTTTTGACGTTAAAAATACATCAAAAAACGACATTATTACGTCATTATCTTTGCACCAACCTAATACTTTGATTTGTATTTACGGTACAAGTTATTATAATAATAATTATTAATACTCACATTATACAATATCATTGAAATCAAAAGCTCTAAGAAATTCATAATAAAAATTTACTTAATTTAGCATTGAATCGCAAACTGATAACACACTAAAAGTCCCTTTCATTGAAGAAACAGTAACCTCACGGTTATAATTTATTCCAATTTTAGTATTTACCATATTATAATTTTCAGATTTGAAGATCTTTAAAAAAAAAAAACAGCAATACTCTGCTTCAGAAGTTTTTGAACTAACATAAAGTAAGGGCGCCTCCTTTTTGTGCACGTAGTTTCATTTTTCTCGGTAATTTCTTCAAAATAATAAATATATTTTTATTATACATATTCGTTTCTTCCTCAGATTTCTAAATACATAACAGCGGTAAACCAGCATGCATCTATTTATGTATTCAATATCAAGTCATGTGTTAAAATATTCCAGCCATACTCATTGCATTTTACACACCCACATAGTCTTTTCACTTATCAAATAGTTACCAAAGATATTTGTCTATAAAAGTGTTCTAATGTCGTGCATTGAATTATATTAGTATATGTTATGCATATTTAAATTTATTTAATACTGTTGTTATATTATGACTGTTTATTATTTTTCAGGCACATAATAGTTGGAATATAACATCCAAGTGTTTGATTATATACACGGATTGATATAAAAATGTGTATAGAAAACAAATACTGAATTTCCGATAAGAAAACGACATAAAACAGAGAAAAACAGTCCTAGTTCAACACTCACTTGTCTAATTTTAATGAAAATTAGCACTACGCTCAACAGGTGTCCACAGTACATTGTGCTCTGAAATTGGTTAGTGTAATATGTATTGTTTAAGCTGTATCTCGGGTACAAACATACATACAAGATTATATTTTGAGTATAATATTGATAATGAAAGCCGCAGTCATTGCTAGAGTAGATTTTATTTATAAAGTGTGTGACGGATTACTGTACTGTACTGATGCGGCATTCACCCTGGGCGGATTGAGCCGGCTTCTTCCTGTTATGAGAAGAAGATTCTTGGGATAAATTACAGAAGTAAGGTACCCAGGCCTACTCGGATAACGTTCTTGCTTGCCACGGGTTTTCCACAGACGCAGAGACAGGAACGACCAGAAGCCGCCGGTTACCGATGCAGACGCTCCTTGGATTTTCACCAGAGCCCTTGTTAGCCGGCGTGTGTGTCAGATCTGTCCGCCTTGGGTGGCCCTACCAGGAATGAAGTTCCGGGCGGCATAGCTCTGACAGTACCGTTTACACCCCCACCCCCCACCGACTGTGAGGTAAGGGTTGGACTTTGGGGGCTTACAGTACCAGGTGTTCCCAAGCAGTCCCCCATCTAAGTACTGACCTGGCTCTACGCTGCTTAACTTCGGTGATCGTACGAGAACCGGTGTTTCAGCGTGATTTGACCGTAAGCTGATTATATATAAGGGTGTTTCATTAAAACGGATCAAAGTCAACAGTAAATAAATCAGTGTTATTGGTGAAAGTTTATTTATTTCTCTATTGGATCATGTTATTTAAGTCATGGCAATTATGTGTGAAAAATAATATCGCCCAAATGTCCACCAAATCTGAATGAAAAAGAAAAAAAATGATTAGACGCTTAAACTTAATTCACATTTAAAATCGGCCCAAGTTATTGGAACACCCTTTATAAACTACCAACAGTTTAAAGCTGTCGTTATAAATTGTAGTAGCATTATTTTAGTATTTATTCTACATTGGCATTGCATATGAATGACTAGTTAAAATCAACATTATCCAGTCAGCATAAAATATGTAAATATTTCTATATTTCTAAATCTTTACTATAGTAAAGTATGTAAGTCTACAGATTTATCAAACATTATTTTTTTTTCTTTAAACATTTCCTACTAACAAATGTGATAAAGCTATTCAGACGTCAGGTGCTACTGAAATGAAAATAAATTGAGATTACTTTACTGGGAAGAACGAACAAGAGGAAAAATAAGATTCACAACGACAGAAGAAGATGACGGTTGACGCTGCATTTAAATTGTGAAGACAGGAAAGGAAGAATCCAGACGAGAGTTCCACAAGGGATACGTACGAGAGAAGAAACTATTAGAATAGGACTTACGGTTATATATAGATACTTCAACGCTAAAATGATGAAACTTAACTGCTAATTAAGTCCTTGTATTAAATTCGTGATTTCCGTGTTTTAAAAAGACAAACTCATAAGACCAACTTCCATGTAAATATTTATAGAAAAAGAAAAAAAATCATGACGCTTAAACTTAATTCACATTTAAAATCGGCCCAAGTTATTGGAACACCTTTATAAACAATATATATATATATATATATATATATATATATATATATATATATATATATATATATATTGTGTGTATTTAGGCAGCATATTTTCATTTATACACGTTTCATTAAATAATATAGACAAGTGTTGTCTATTTATTTTATGTAAAATTTTTTCGTATCTTCTGATAAGTTTGATAACATTATCATTAAACGAAGAAAGAAATTCACAATATTTATCCATTATTTTTAATATAATCTAAGCTTTCGGCTTACTTAAGCCATTATCAAAGATATAAATCACAAACATATTAAACAATATACGGACACGACAGTGATGATAGTCTGTCATTGTTTAGTTTACATAGTGGATCACTAAGCAACGATAAACACGCGCATATAAGACGCTAGAAGCGAAAATCGCATCTCATGACGTCACACATGACTACACGAGAGTGAATTGTAGAATGAAATAAGGAAAGCCGTTGGTATAAACCAATGGCTTCTGTTACCAATTATAGAAATTATAGACATTTAAGAATATTTGTAGAGATTCCATAGTTGATTTTGTTTTAGGTTGGGTTTAACTGTTTGATGTATAATGCTTCAAGTATTTTTAGTTTTTTGTCTATTGTTTTCATGTCGAAGTATAGTTGTGTTTTCGACAAGTATTTTACGGAATTGTGTGTGCGGGCAGGCATGTTGTTTTAAATGCCTAAAAATGTTAGAGTTTTCATTAAAATTTAGTGTCAAGCGTCGTGAAAGGAGTTTGTGGTGTGACCAACATAAATATTATATATATATATATATATATATATATATATATATATATATATATATATATATATATATATATATATATATTTGTGTGTGTGTGTGTAAAGCTGTTTCATTAAGACGGATCAAAGTCAACACTAAATAAATCAGATTTATTAGTAAAAATTTATTTATTTCTCTATTGGGTCCTGTTATTTAAGTCATGGCATTTATGTGTGAAAAATAATATCGCCCAAATGTCCGCCAAATCTGAAAGAAAAAGAAAAAAACAAATCATTAGGCGCTTAAACTTAATTCGCATTTAAAATCGGCCCAAGTTATTGGAACACAACAGTCCCGGACAAATCAAGTTTACTCACGCTTTCACTTAAATATTTTCTCACTCCACCCATTATATTGAACAGCTTGTCTAAATAAGAAAGGCTTTAATTTTTCTATAAATGTCCCTCGTATTCTTACAGCGTTTGTTTTTCTAATGGCTTCTCCCTGTCAATCTTCTCGGTGCCCAAGATATCGGCTGTCTTTTGTTCATTCGGGACTACTAGCATCGCCATCTTGAGTGTTACTTTCCCGTCGTTCGTTTGATCAAAGATGTGTCCGACGTCGCTGATTTTAACCCCAATGTCAACGACACTTCATTTGTTGGATTCTGTTCCCTGCCACCTTTTTGTTTCG
>CAHIKZ030000599.1:0-17500 GCA_903632075.3 Acanthosepion pharaonis
AAGACAGGTTTGGTTAAATAATTTAGACATGTTCTGTCTACTTATTCTCGATAGGATCCTTTCATATTTGCGGATAAGCTTTTTTGTGCGGTTGTTAAAAGACGAGGTGAAAACACTGTGTTGGCTCATACTGTATTTATTCCGAGTACTTTCGACATAGCATAATGTAATCATCAGGGTATTTTTAATTATAGAGTGAGTATTTAGTTTTGATGGTTGGGAAGGGCAAAAATTGTTGTGGTCATTCCAAAATTACTATTTTTATATGTGGAGGTAGAAACGCTGTATCATGGCTTGGGTGACAGATACCGTTTTAGGGGAGGTAACTAGGTATGCTGTGGAAAAATTCTGGACTCGAATAGTGGCATGGAAAAAATATTAACGACAAACACTAACATTTAAAGCGTCCTTCACAACCATGAAGACAATACTTACTCAATTTTCTAACGGCAGACTAAGTGAAGCTAAAATACCAATCCCGAAACCCCAGTTGAAAAATAATCCTTTTTTACTATATTAAATTCAACAGCCAGTCAAAGCAGGTCTTTTACCTGATAAAATAATTAAGAATGGTTGGACGTAAACTGGCTCTTGAAATACTTGATGGAAAAACTTCCCAATTTGAAGGGTATTATGGAGATCTAAATAATCTTTCTGAAGTTACCATTTTATTACATAAACTTGAACCTTAGTCGACCACCCTCGATGAACAGTATGGTACTAAATCAATCTCCCAACAACCAGGTTTTAACTGTTAGCTTATAGATCATCTTGATTGTCGTCTGTTACTTAGGCAAGATAACAAGAGGGTGAAGACGGGTCTTAGCGGAAGGCGTGATGTCATTGTTCACGACCTCCGACGAGACACTATTTAATTTAATGGCGTCTGGCTGTAACTGCGCAAGCGGACGCTGCACATCTAAGCTAAATGATTTGGGGGAATCCTTGTAATGTGACTAGCACGAAAGCAGATCCACCTGCTAATCTCTGATTTTGTTTATGCTATTTTTTTTAGATGTTGTAAGGGGAAACGTGGAAGGGCAAAAGATTCTATATGAGGAGGTAAAGATTCGTGGTAAGATCAAAAGAATACATTTATTTTCACTTTACTCCAACAATATTGCTTGGTAAGCATTATTCTTGCCAAGATCAGGGGACGATTTTTAAATCTAAAGGCGAAGGAATATACTACTACTTACGTTACATACGCAAGAGCACCACGCACTGGCATAAGACATAAACGCGCACAAACACACACTGACACACGCATACGCATACATATGCAGAAAAATGTAGATACATATAAAACTATCAATGGGCACCTTGGTTAACAAGACTGTCTCACTAGAAAAACCCCGACTGAGTATTGAGTTCGATCCTCACTCGGTGCCGCATACTTTCGGTTTTGTGCCACATCTAAGCGTAGCTTAAAAAAATCATGGGCACTTCGATGTGGTGTAATGGTTAACAACTTTATCTTGCTAGAACAATTGGGACAGAGTAGTAAGTTAAATGATCAATCGGTGCTCCATACTTACGGCCTTGTGCCACATCTAAGTTTTGATTAGAAAATCACCGTATAAAACTATAAATTAGGTACATGAATAAACACACACATATATTCACTCACATATTTCCATAGTATACGCCGAGAGAATTTCAAACGTTATTAGACTTAACTAAGACTATTTTATATATTATGTAATATGTAAATATTATGTAATATGTAAATGACAGACTATTTTATGTATTATATAATATGTAAAGATTATGTAATATGTAAATAATACACCAGTTCATGTATTATGTAATATGTAAATAAAAGGCCATTTCATGTATTATGTAAATATTATGCAATATGTAAATATTATACTGTTTTATGTATTATGTAAATATAATGCAATATATAAATGATGGACTATTTTATGGATTGTGTAATATGAAGATATTTGTAATATGCAAATAATCGACTATTTTATGTATTATATAATATGGAAACATACTGTAACCTGTCAATAATAGACTATTTTGTGTATTATGTAATATGTAAATATTATGTAATGTGTAAATAATAGAGAGTTTTACGTATTGTGTAATATGCAAATATTATGTAATATATAATATACCAGTTCATGCATTATGTAATCTGTAAATAATAGGTCACTTCAGGTAATATGTAAATATCATGTAATATGTAAATGATATACCAGTTCATGTATTATGTAATATGTAAATAAAATGCCTTTTCGTGTATTATGTAAATATTATGCAATATGTATATATTATACTGTTTTATGTATTATGTAATATGCAAACATAATGTAATATATAAATGATAGACTATTTTATGGATTGGGCAATATGTCGATATTATGTAATATGTAAATAATAGACTATTGTATGTACTATGTAATATGGAAATATTATATAACATGTCAATTTTATGTATTATGTAATATGTAAATATTATATAATATGTAAATAACATACTATTTTTATGTATTATGGAATATGTGAATATTATGTAATATGTAAACAATATACTATTTTACGTATTATGTAATATATAAATATTATGTAATATGAAAATAATAGACTATTTTATGTATTATGTAATATGTAAACAATATATTCATGTATTATTTAACTACGTAATATGTAAATACATATTATTATGTGTTATTTAATATGTAAATATTATGTAATATGTAAATAATCTACTATTTTATGTATTATGTAATATGTAAATATTATGCAATATGTAAATGCTATACTATTTTATGTATTGTGTAATATATAAATAATATATTATATAATATACAAATATTATGTAATATATAAATAATATACCAGTTCATATATTATGTAATATGTAAATAATACGCCATTTCATGTAATATGTAAATATTATGCAATATGTATATATTATACTGTTTTATGTGATATGTAATATACAAAACATAATGCAATATATAAATATGTAATATGTAAATAATAAAACTATTGTATGTATTATGTAATATGGAAACATTATATAACATGTCAATTTTATATATTACGTAATATGTAAATATTATATAACATGTAGATAACATACTGTTTTATGTATTATGCAATATGTAAATATTATGTAATATGTAAACAATATGCTATTTTACGTATTATGTAATATGTAAATATTATGTAATATGTAAATAATAGACTATTTTATGTGTTATGTAATATGTAAACAATATATTCATGTATTATTTAACTACGTAATATGTAAATAATATATTATTATGTGTTATTTAATATGTAAATATTATGTAATATGTAAATATTATGTAATATGTAAATAATCTACTATTTTATGTATTATGTAATATGTGAATATTATGTAATATGTAAATGCTATACTATTTTATGTATTGTGTAATATGTAAATAATATATTATTTCTTGTATCATTGTAAATGGTGAATATTATGTAATATATAAATAAAAGACTATGTTGTGTATTATGTAATACTTCTATGTGAAACTGGATAGACAGAACTGTTTGAATGTCGTTTATAGTTGTCCTAGCACGAAGGTGTGCTGGGGTTGTTCAATTTGCTGATCATGATAAATTATGCCATCTCTCCCAGAAACTGTAAGATTCGCTTAGCATAGTGCGCACTGTGGGTGTTGAACAAACACAAATGTGCCTGAGTTGGCGTATGCGACAAGGATTGACTTCCCGCCCTAGCAGATATGTGTCTGTGAGCTCAGAAAACGTGAGTAGTCGGCCATTATGGGTATACATACAAAACAGGCCATGCCCTTTTGAGATTGCGATGTCTGGAATAAGTATTGCAAGCAATTAGAGTTCAAAAGCGTCTCCTTCTTGGTGAAGAATTATTTTCCACTCTCCAACCTCTCTCCCATAGGTGGAAAGTCCTCGGACAAACTACGTTCCTTGTTTCCGCCAGGTCTAACATTCACTCCTAGGATCCGCCATGCCACTTACATAGTAGCAAACTATCCCCATTCCCTCCGCATTCTTCCTGTGAACCATTATTTTATGGAACAGACTTCTAAGATGATGTTTCCCCGATCATTACAATCATAACCTGTTTAAGTCTAGAGTTAACTATTATATTCCCGTCCTATACATATAAACTACCAGTTAACGTAACCCTCTACCTCAAGTGGCCCCGGGCCCTTTACAGTGCAAACCTTAATGTTAAAAAAACTCAAAAGCCATTGTCACGGATCAGACTTGTCAGCGATGGCCATACTCGTTTAACGAATTATGTATAGGCACCAGTTTTCTTGCTTGAGTGTCTGACATCGTATATTTGTGCTCAGTGACTATAAATGTTTTCTGAACGTTAGTAATGTTTTTGACCATTTTCATGATTCCTGATC
Organism: Acanthosepion pharaonis; assembly: GCA_903632075.3. Taxonomy (NCBI): domain Eukaryota; kingdom Metazoa; phylum Mollusca; class Cephalopoda; order Sepiida; family Sepiidae; genus Acanthosepion; species Acanthosepion pharaonis. The sequence continues at coordinate 4,392 of CAHIKZ030000599.1, forward strand.
AGGTAGATGTGACATCATTCATTTATCCAAATGGTATTTTTAAAACTCATTGTGGTCGAAATCCGAAGGCATATTGTGACAATGAACGATGCATTTCAAAAGATTATTAAAAAAAAGGAAACATTCGTTGCAACAGAAAATAAGTTTTATGTAATATCAATCTTCTTATATTGCCGTGAACACAGAATAATCTCATCATAAATAGTAAAAAGACTTGAGGTAACAGAAATATGGTTCCACTGAAGGATTCTGAGAATAGCAGTGAAGAAATTTTTGAGGAAATGGAAAAAAAGAGACTTATACGAAGCATCAGAAAGAGGCAATTGAAATTTCTAGGGCACATAATGAGGAAAACAGGTTGGAAAATTTGGCACTCACAAGACATATTAAAAGGCAAGCACGATAGAGGAAGACAATACATAATTTATCTAATGAGTTTGTGTAAATGTGTGGCAGAACAGGACAGAGGAGAAATAGCAAAAAGGAAAAAAAATACTACGAAATTGGCGACACAAGTTCGAATTTCTTTACATTAACTTTCTGGCTTCTCCGCCAGCCTGCCTACGAAAAGAAAAACCTCGGGATTCAAAACCATATGTAGCATTTATGGATTTATATGAAATAGAAATTAAGTACAAAACAAATATGGATCGGAATCCGATAGAATAAGGTAAAGAACAAATAAGAAACGTTTATCAATCTAAGATGTTTCACTTTTATTATTTTATTCTATGGTCAAACATGTTAGATTGATAAACGTTTCCTATTTGTTCTTCATCTGAATATATATATTGTTATGGTCCGGTTCCTTGTACCACGGTGATAGTCCAAGGTAGAACCAATAAAGAAGAACTCGAATACGTATATGGAATAACACAGATATATTACAAACAGGAATATATATAGTGAAGTAGAAAGTGTTAGTACGAACAATCAGGTTTAGTAGGGAGAACAATGTAGTCTCGATTACACTATTCCAATGTCTTGTAGTAATTGTCTGAACGCGACTCTGTTTTGGACTGCCTCTGACTCGACTGACTGACTCGCTCGCTCTGACAGACTCCTGACGGACTTCTGACGGACCTCACTCCAGACTTCAGGCTGAACAGTATTTAGTCGACCCACCACGAGGGCATCATGTCGCAAAAGGCCGGTTTAACGTGGGATCTCCGAGCCCGTGGGCTCGGCCAAAAATATGCCCTTTGAACCCGTATAAATGGGTTCAAGGTCGGTTTACCTCCCCGAAAGAGACTCCGTCTTTCGGCGTAGCCTCGTTCGGGTTCCTCCCCGCTCGAAGGCAGAGAGTTCAACCGATCAGCCGGTCGCCCGACTTCAGGCTGAACAATATTCAGTCACCCCCACGAGGACATCATGTGGCACAAGGCCGGTTTAACGGGGGATCTCCGAGCCCGGGGGATCTCCGAGCCCGGGGGCTCGGCCAAAAATATGCCCTTTGAACCCGTATAAACGGGTTCAGGGTCGGTTTACCTCCCCGAAAGAGACTCCGTCCTTCGGCGTAGCCTCGTTCGGGTTCCTCCCCGCCCGAAGGCAGAGAGTTCAACCGATCAGCCAGTCAGCCGGTCGCCCGACCTCAGACTGAAGTCTCTGCTTCCTCTTAAGGCTCAGTATTTATTACGTATGGAATAGTTCATTATGTTATTATGGGTAAGGTCCCATAACATATATATATATATATAAACGTGGCGTTTACTCGAATATGTGTAACCCCTAAAATTAATGTTTAAGTGATAAAATCAATCAGATTAATAAATAAAAATACATCACTTCTTTAGAAATTGCTTTGATACGAAACTAAGGAGGTATAAACATCTGGAGAGTAAGAAAGACTTGCATTTACAAGACACTATTCGGCTTTGCTCGATTGACGAGTCATTTCGTGGCTGAGTTGGTCTAAAGCATGGTAGAAGGACGCTGGTTTAAATCCTGTTAGAGAGCGCGTTTTTTCTTTCATGAGATTTCTGTGATATTCAGGCCTGTAGACGAAAATAAATTTTATATACAGTTTAATAAATAAACGTAGTGACGACTACGTTTAATATATATATATATATATATATATATATATATATATATATATATATATATATATATATGTGTGTGTGTGTGCACATATACTAGCCGAATTACCCATGCTTTACTGTGTGTCACACCTTTTTGTAAGAAAATGATGATTGATTTGAAATCATTATTATAATTTGCGGAGAAAATGATGAATTTCAAATATTACTCAATGATCTTGCCGATGTGACTTCTATCTTCTGGCTTTCTCCTTCTGTATTTTGAATAGGAGTCATTTCGTTGTTCAAATTTAATTTTAATTTAAATCAATGGGAAAAAAATCAGTGGGGGTTTTGTGCCACCTGGAGACTCCCTTTGATCAAAATGAAATATACTTATCCAAGATCCCCAGATGTCGTTCCCTTGTTCAAATTTAAATTTAATTAATATTAAAAAAAAAAAAAGCTTTCATTGGTGGCTTATACCCACCGGGGACCTCCTTTGATCAAAATAGAATATACTTATTCAAGTACCCTGGGTAATGTAGTTTCAGAGTACATATAGTTATGGAGACTATTTCCAAAACTCTAGGAGGAGTTCGATAATAAACAGATAGACATATATATATATATATATATATATATGTTTGTGTTCATGCGTGTGTGTGTGTGTCTGTCCCTATATTTAATTGTACATGTACGTGCATAGTTTTATTACACTCTTTCTCTATCTCTCTCACTCTCTCTCACTCACTCACTCTCTCTCTCTCTCAGAAAATTCGGATTGCCAACACACAAACAGAATGTCTCATATCGAGAATATTCCACATTGAACATGAAGAAAAATTAATTATTTTTAATAATATGTAAAAATCTCCACTTTCACCTGAAGACGGTTGCGAGACCAGACCAGAAACACGTGTCGTGAAATTATGTAAAACAAAGTATAATATTTTTCTCAATTAATCCACATTACAACCAAAAACGTTTGCGGCACCCCTCTTCTTTTTAATATATATATATATATATATATATATATATATATATGTGTGTGTGTGTGTGTGTGTGTGTATTTGAATAAATACAAAATGAATACTTATCTTAGCCGACGCGTTTCGTCCTCTTATGGATTTTACGATGTCAAATTACGAAACTCATCGGCTTTCCTTTTGTTCTTCTTATTATCATTTGCAGATATACTTTATCTGAAATTTTGACATATATATGTTTGTGTGTATGCACACAAACACACACATATATATATGCATATGTGTGTATATAAGCTTGTGTATATAATCGTGAGTGTGCATACATCACGTATGCAGACATCTCTCTTGAAAGAGGGAAAGAGATGAGCGAATGTACGTTTTTTATTATAATGTTTTTTTTTGTAATTTTCCCTTATTTTGCTTGTTTTGCAAAATGTAATGTTTTCTTGTTCTCACCCTTCATCTTATAATGTCCTGACCCTTATCTCCCAACCTGACGCCTCTGTTCTTCCCTCGTCCATCTCCCCCTCTATCATTTCCCACCTCCACCAAATTTCAACTCTTCGGGCTCTTCTCTAATCTTCATTAAACTTAACACTGACCATCTGGCTTTGCTTATCCTCCGTTCGACAATTGTTGACTTCCGCCCAGCAAACCCGTGATCTGCCCCAATTCACGTCGTCTCAGGCTCTTTGTCATTGTGACGCCTCTTTCAAATACGTTTGCAACCCTCTTGATCTGTCTTCACACATCAGTCGACCGCTGACGAAGCGTGTGAGGCCCCAAAGTGGTATCTACTCTTGCATCATCTGTTTAGGAATAGGGGTCCCTGACCCGACTCAGCTACCAATATTGCTGTACTTAGTAGTCATGACAGATTCGCCTTTTTGCTAACGAGCTGCCATATAGGCATTCATACAACGGGTAAATTCTGTATATTACATATATATCGTACAGTTAAAGTTCTTAAAAAACTGCCATTATGAAACCGACACCCAAGAGAATGCTTCCTCGATCACTACAATATTAACTTGTTCAAGTCTAGAGTTAACTGTTATCTGCCCTCATAATTAAAAAAAAACAAAAAAACAAGCTTTCAGTGGTGGCTTATACCCACCGGGGACCCCCTTTGATCAAAATAGAATATACTTATTCAAGTATCCTGGGTAATGTAGTTTCAGAGTATATATGGTTATGGGGACTATTTCCAAAACTCTAGGAGGAGTTCGATAATAAACAGATAATATATATATGTCTATCTGTTTATTATCGAACTCCTCCTAGAGTTTTGACAATAGTCCCCATAACTATATATAAACTGTGTCTCTTACACTGTAGTACTCTATCTCGAGTGACTCTCGAACCTTGTATAGGGTGAACATCAATGTAAGAAAATGTAAGTACCGTGAAGTGTTTGAACACACTACAAAATGTTTTCCATAATATTCAACAATTAGCAAGTCAGATTTTCATGATTGTTCAAGTAGCTTTCTCTGTCAACTAACTTCAAAGAATTTTTGTTTTCAGTTGTTGTTGTAGCATACCTACGATAATGGGTATGTTCTCATTCACATAAATACAGTAGTAAATACTGTATGTTGGTCTGCAGTTAGAGATTCGTCTCCAGCTATACTGGTCAGACTCTCTGCTTCCGGGCAGAGAGGATACCCAGACGAGGCTATGTCGAAGGGCAGAGCCTCGTCGTGAGAAACAGCTACCCGACCCCGTTTTATACTGGGTCTACGTGGGGTACTTTTTGGCCGAGCTTACGAGCTCGGTTATCCCACATTAAATTCGGACTTGTGCCACATCTGACCGCGTGGGGCGGTTGGTAGATATCCTGCAGTTGGATATTCATTGTGGAATTCACTTGACTCACTTCTAGCAGTTGACTACTTTTCTGCGTCGCTGGCGAATCTTATATGTGTTGTTCTTGTTCTAAGTATTATCGTTCATTACCAACCTTTGTTTGATTATTCTATTCAGTAACCTTCCCTAGGTTACAACAGTTGTAATATTTGTGTGAATTACAGTTTTGTTTACTGAAAATAAAATGAAACGCATTTTTATATATTTTAACTTTTGAAAGTTGCAAATCCATTTTTTCAATATTTATTTTTAATTCGATTTTTTCAAATTAAACCTTTTTTGTTTTTCCTTTATTCTAAAAAATTCATAATGAATTCTCAAGTAAATTAAGAGCTAAATGATATAACTATGATATAGGGTGTGGCAGAAATACCTCCTACTTTTTAATCTGTCACCTATGATGTGCTAGTGAACGTAGACAAGTGGCAATGGTGTTTTCATCTAACTAATGCCTTACCATTTTTGAGATATTATCAGATACCATCATAGCTTGACCCACTGCACACTGTGCACTTGCTGCTGAACGATTTTTAACACTGGTGAATATGGAGAGCTCTTTGTGTTCATTTCATGTTACGTCGGAATGATGCTCTTCCGGATAGAAAATCGATACTGCTATGGGTTAAAATTTTCAGGGTCACATTTTCAGCACTTAGAAGAAAATCACCTGGAAGACCTAGAAGCGCTCGATCTTCTGGGCGATGGAAAACGTTAGAAATCGTCTACAAGAGTGAATGGCGAATAGAGGTAACCATTTGTAGGATGTCATTTTCAAAATGACACTGTATAAAAGATGTAGCTCTTTGTTTAAACAAGAGTTAAATATTTTTTTTAATAGCAGTTATTGTGATCTTTTTTCGACCTTTAAAATGTGGAAGGTTTTTCCGTCACACCTTGTAATATAAATGGTGTGTTGGAAAACCTTCAGGGTACTAATGTTTTTACAATACTATGCGCCCCATTACTTACGGTGGGTTAAAAATATGCAAGTTTATAGAAATCATCAGTACAGTTTTCATATTTATAAACGTCTGTATCAGAGTGTGTGTAAAATGTTTTATCAAACAAACTGTGTCACTTGTATGCGTATTTTATTAAAAAAAAAAAGTGTTAAATTGAGGCACTTTAAAACAGAAAGCACATTGGTGACTTACATGAACCGATCTGGCACTATTTTGGATTTGTGACACGATGCGTTGTCCTGTAGGTAATGACCAAGGGGTGGTTGAACTGAGGTCATAAATTGAGTCACGTGATCAACCACAATAATACTGCGGCATTTAAATGATATTTTACTGATACCAAGGGGCACAAAGTATGCCCTGAAAATATTTCTCCTTACCATTGCAAGGCACCAGCATTGATACAAGGCAGAATGGATTAATACTATTTGTTGTATTTACGCCAAGTTCTGTTCCGACCAGCCGAATATCGAAATTGAGACTCATCAGAAAAAAAAAGCATTTTTCTAATCACCTTTTTTTCCAATTCCTGTGATCCTTAGCAAATTATAGCCGCAGTGTCTTCTACTTAACGGAGAGATGTGGCACTCGGTGGAGTCTTCAGGTTCTGTAGCCCATCTGCCTTCAGATTTGGGCACTTCAACATGGGGTAATGGTTAGCAAGCTTTCCTTGCTAGATCAATTACAACTGAGTAAGGAGTTCGATCCTCACGCGGGGCCCCAAAACTTTCGGCCTAGTGCCACATCTGATCTGCGCTTAGAAAACCATCATCTACTTCCAGGTTCAAAGTGTGGTGCGTTCAATGCTTTTTTGTATGCCTCCATTGTAAAGAATGATTATTTGAGCTAATTTTGCCTTTCTATTAGCTTGAACCATTCCGGCCTCTGTCCTCTAACCTCTTTCATCAACAACGTATTTCTGTCCACAGAATTGACGTTCACTGGATTCTCTTCATTTTCTGAGCGTTCTCTGTAAAACCCTAGAGATGACATTACCGAAAAATCCTAGTTAATCAGTAGCTTTGGTGCCTTATTAATTTAAGAATGCCTTATTCAAAGTCCCTTAAATAACCTTTCTTTCCCATACTGATACATGAAATGAAATTCAGCAGGTCCTCATGGCCATGGTTAAATGCTTAAATCTATTAAACTGAAACCACGTCATTGGCTGATTAGAAATGTGTAAAGAGGACATTTGTTCACTCACGCGTACATAATTAAGTGGCCAGTGCGCATATATATATATATATATATATATATATATATATATATATATATATATGAATATATATATATATATATATGAAATATACTCTTAAGATGTGCTATATTTATGGGATAAAGTGCTCAATATCAGAGATAGAGCGTGTGTAAATATAAAAGTGAACATAGAAGTCAACACTTAGGGGCGACAGTCAGTTTCATGCTAGATGCAATCGTCAGGCCACTATGTTCACTTTTACAGAGCAATATAATTAATTCAGAAAAATTTGAAAAGAAAAACCTTACATTTGAATTTTCCAGCTATAAACTTAAATTTATTTCAACAATAAAAATAAATTTAAGTTTATAGCTTGAAAATTCAAATATGACGTTTTTCTTTCAAATTTTCTTAATTAATATATATATATATATATATATATAAAGTGATGTATTTTAATTTATCCGATAGATTTTTTTTCTCTTTAAACATTATTTTTAGTGGATAATAATATTGAGGTTGGCGCTTCTTTTATTTATTAAACAATATATTTATTTATTATCGTTTACTGGCCTGAATATTCGAGGAATCTTATTACAGTGCATATTTTTATCTAATAAGATTCCTCTCCGTCCCTCCCAGTCTGTTCAACTATTTACCCAGAGCTATTGGAGTGAAGAAGAAATGGATCCATATCATTCCCAAGTGATTGTAATGGTTATTTTCTAAGCGTAGCTTAGATGTAACACAAGGCCGAAAGTATAGGGCACCCAGTGAGGATCGATCTCACGACTCAGTTGTAACTGTTCTACCAAGACAAGATTTCTAACTATTACATCACGTTGAGGTGGCCTTCTCAAGTGATTGTTACGAGCTCGACTGAAATTTGAACTTGGCTCTCCGATTCACCAATCCGATACGCTATCAATTACTCAACTCTGCCGCCAAGTGTAAGTAGATCTCGTTTAGAAAGCAATGATAGATTTGACATTTTTAATGGATTTTTACAGCAGATATTCGAATAGGCAAGTATATTTTTTGTTAATATTTATAACTAAAGGTCGTTTCAATAACTTGGACCGATTTTAAATGTGAATTAGGTTTAAGCGTCTAATGATTTGTTCTCTTTTTCTTTCAGGTTTGGCGGATATTTGGGCGATATTATTTTTTACACACAATTGCCATGATTTAAATAACATGATCCAATAGAGAAATAAATAAATTTTCACCAATATCACTGACTTATTTGTTGCTGAATTTGATCCGTCTTAATGAAACACCCTTATATATAATCCGTTTTAATGAAACACCTTTTATTAGTACAAATATTGTTAGTAACTATTAGTACCGCAAAAGAATTAGTCATTAGACAAACACTATTCCACTAATCTTCCAAGTAGACAGATCTTGATTGACTTGAAAATCAGCATTCGAAATGTTGGCTCTAGCCTAGGTTTGAACACTTATCGGAGTGAAATGCATAATCTCAACTACAAGGCAATCCCGAATCGAGTAGACAAGTCCGTATAAAAAGAAAGACGAGTCAAATTGGCGCGTTTTTGCCATTTATCAAAGTAGTAGTTGATCACTGGCAAATAAAAAAACAAAACAAAATAAATCAAATCAGGATAATGAATGCTGGTTATCAGTGAAGGCAAGTACTTTCCCTTGTATGGTCAGTAAAAAAAAGAAGTTTTGATGATCTTTCATATCGCCTTGTGCCAAACTATACTATACTTGGTAAACATCTGTAGTTCGAGAAAAATGTAACGACACTACACATATTTCATTAAAAGTTTTTGGTTAAAAGCGATAAATTATGTGAAACACCGTGAAAAGTTTTGTGTGCGAATGGAGAAATTATAAATTAGATTTTTTTCATTCATTTTTATTTTTATCTGTGTGTGTGTGTGTGTGTATGTGTGTGTGTGTGTGCATATGTGTACTTGCGTGCGTGTATGACTATATATATATATGTGTGTATGCGTGTGTCGCACATACAGGAATTTGTGTTCCCTCAATATACTTACTCTCTCTCCGTTTGTCTACCAACTGATAGTGAATATATATATATATGTATTTCTCCCTCTTCCCCCTCCCCCTCTCTCTCTCTCTCACTATTTATCTATCTATCTCTTTCGGAATCTTTTTTTTTTTCGGAATTTTTTCACTAATTGTTCTATATTAGTTATACATTAAGTGTTGAGTGGTTCTCCCCTTTTGACACAAATGGACTCACCCAGCATATACATATACTACGGCTACGTGAAGACCAGAGAGAGCAAGACCGAAGAGTCAAGTCCAGAGTGACAGAGTAAAAGGTTGTAGGTAACCGGAAGAGTGAGGGGTGATGTAACAGCGTTGTAGGAGTCGTAGACTCAGTAAGAAGTCAGACAGCGATACTTCAATACCAAAGACTGTATATATATATATTTTGCTACTAACCCGTATTCCTGGAACTACTAACCTGCTTTACCAGTTTGTATTATTACGTCGATACATTATTTTCATATATTCATTCCTGGCGTTTGTTGTTTATTGGTACCGGATTTCAACCAGAAATCCACAACATTAAGAATACCTCAATATATTTGATCTTCTATATATCGTGTCTTTTCAGGACATAGACGATCATAGCCCTTCCCAATTCCTTGTCCTTTGTAGCTCTTAATATATTGTCTTTTGTTATTTCTCTAAAACTTTCTTCCATCATACATTTTTACTCATGCTCACTAGCGTAGTTATGCGTTGTTTATATCTGTCCCTTTTGCCTTCGATCAATTCCGCGAGTATCACATTTGCCAAACCTTCTTTCCTCATTATGTTTTAAGGAAAGTTCAATATTCTCTTGCTGATGTTAGGTAGAAGTACCTGTTTTCATCATTTTCTTTAAAACTTCGTCATTACTCACATGTTCAGTTCATGGTATTCTCAGCATTCTTCTGTAGAACCACATTTCTGTGTCTCTTCTTCATCTTTGAGAAGATTGTCCAGCATTCAATGCCATAATGGAGGACTGATATTACATAAGAATTCATTACTTTTTTTTATTCCAAAGGAAATTTTTCTGCTTCTTAATAGTTTGCCTAGCTTTTAGAAAGTATATTTCGCTATCAGACAAATTCTCGTTTTTTCTTTAAATATTTTCCATCGAATTAGTAAGTCCTTAAATGACCCATGTTCCCTGCGTCTGCATATTAAGTTTCCTAAAAATAACGATCTCCTAAATCAGCGTAATGAATTATCAGTAATTTGTAGGCATTGTATACTGTTTATTTAAAAAAAAAATAGTTAAGAGAATTTTTCATAAAAAATCTATGCATTACAATTATATATCCATTATTTTATTAAAATTTATGTTCTACATAATATTTATTTAATTCTTTGATTTTTCAACTTTAATATTTAATTATTGCCCATTCAGTATAATAAGTATTGTATTTTGGGTTCAAAATAATATATATAAAAGTGATTTAATCACAATGGAGGCCCCTTTAAGATAGTTCTCAAGTATATTAGATTTTTTTTTAAATCTTGAAATTCTTTAAAATTAACCTTTTGTTAAATATATCTTACTGTCCACTTCACTGTATCTTAAATTTATATTCGCAACCGGATGTCGTCTGTGTTGACGTGTCTTAAGTGTCAATTCATCTGGATATGAATCAATAACCTACCTACCCCTAACTTCTAACCTAATTTTTTACATTTCTGTTTTAGATTTGATCCGTCTTTTTATTGGTTAACCAAGACATACCCACAAAATTTTGGAATCTTGATTCCCCGCCCCTCTTTAACTCTCAAATAAGTTACAGAATTGTTTTCTGTTTACACAAGTAAACCATTTTCATCATAAGTCACCCAACATCGCCTGATGATGGAACAATTCTATGTTCAGAAAACAGAAATTTTTGTGTAGCGATGTAAAATATTTTATAATAAAATATTATTATACTATATATATATATATATATATATATATATATTATAAGAGATTATAATAAAAAAACATTTTGAAATCGTTACAAAAAACTTTCATGTTGTAATGCTATGATTGTATTTCTTCAAGATATCAACATTGATGACATAGTGTTATATAGAGATGATGCCCTTATGGTGGTGAAAAATTTCACAAAAATTAATACTGACAATATCAGGAAATTAATACACAGAGAATTTAAAGGTTTCAATCTTAAAGTTAAGATCAACGCTAATTTTAAAAAGTATATTTCCTTGATGTTACATTAGACCTAGTTGAAAATGTATACCAACCCTACATGAAAACAAACGCCATTCCAATATATATATTCCATCCAAACTGTAACCACCTTCCATCTGTAATCAAACACATACCATCCTCCATAGAATATCGGATTAGCAATAACTCTTCCAGCGAATATGTATTTTACAAGCATAGTACATTTTATAACTCCTCCTTAAAAAATATTGCCCTTGCATCAATTTCCATAACAACGATAATAGGAATAAAACTAGAAACAGAAAAATCATTTGGTAAACACCCACATGGTTAGTAGTAAGTTGAGGTAGAAGATTTTCCATTTAATTGAGAAACATTTCCCCAGAAATAATCCACATAGTAAGATTTTTAATAGAAACACACTAAAACTAAGCTTTAGCTGTACTGATAATCTTGAAAAAAATTATTAAAAAAAACATAATGATAAATTTTAAATCAATACAAAAATTTGATGAATAATTGCCATTTCAAAGCAATAAACGCAGATAATACCAACAAGTGTCATTGAAAAATTCTAACAAATGTCCATTACAAAACAGATGTCAAAGAGACCCTCTTGTTTACCTAAGCACTATTTCTACTATAGAAAATTGAACAGTGAAGAAAATTTATATCGGGAGTACCAAGAATTAAAAAAAAAAAATTATATAGTACCAACATGTATTATCTTTCTCCAACAATGCGTACAGATATAGAACGTCCCTTCCTAAATATTTTTGGAACTTAAAAGAATTTAATAAACCCTCTACGGTAAAATGGAAAATATTAAAAAATAGAACTTGTAAATCTTTAAATGAACCGTGCTTCTTATGTTTACATGAAAAATTACAAATAATCAAATTTGCTGACAAAAATGTCTGTTAAACCAAAGCAGTGATTAACTGTAAATTGCCGACACAGTTTATCTTTTACCTTAAAATATAGTTAAAGTTTTAAAAGAATTACTTATTACCATTTCTTATAGCCATAATTTATTAATATATAATGGTCCACACTCTACAGGTAATTATATTATTTTGTTTATTCATCTATAATATTGCTATGCATTACCGTCTAGTTAGTATTATTAATATCGTATATAGATCTTCCACATTTTTAATTTTATCTACAGGCCGCTTTAAGAAGCTTCCTGAATATAAAAAAAATATTTTTTCTGTTAATTTTACCTATGATTAACCCACCCCTCCTTTCAACGCCCTTTCAAAACATTGAACATATCGCTGGCATTGATACATTTGTCGGTGGTATATTTTCTGCAATTGTCGATGATGACATGTCTATGTTTCGGTTTTACGTGGCACGAAAAAATAACTCACCTACCTCCACCCTCTGAGCTTACTTTGCTATTTCGCATAGATTTGACATTTAATTGGTTAATCAAGATGTACCCACAAGTCTATTTTTAATTCTGATCATATGTCACTCGCCTTTATCTTTCGGAAAACTTCCTTAAAATCATTTAATGACCAGTTACTTAGCATCACCTGAAGAAGTACAATCATAGTATTGAAATATGAAAACTTTTGTGTAGCGATTTCAAAATGTTTTATTCTAATCTCTTATAGTAAAAATATAATAATAATATATTGCTCTACTTTGTATTGAGCACTTTTTTGGAGTAATGGATAGCGACTCGGATTGAAGAATCGGTAGAGCCAAGGTCGAATTCCAGTCGAAACCATAATATTTGCTTACGTGCTAATACCCTTGTTAAGTTATTAATCCTCTTCTCCCTCCAGCTATGGGTAAATAGCTGGACAGACTGGGTTCTATAGCCTTGGATGGCAACTGGTCTAGGAGAAGAACAACTCT
>CAHIKZ030000599.1:22500-40000 GCA_903632075.3 Acanthosepion pharaonis
GAAATCTTAACGCAGCCAGGCACTGGTAAAAAAAAACAGACAGCCCGAGTGCAGTGTCCCGTCAAAGAAACTAGGATTTTTTCCGTAAAGGTATTATCTATTTGCACAAGAAATGCTCTCCATTTACAATCTACTGTACCCCGCCCCCCCAAAAAAAAATTATGCTTTACAATTGGAATGTTTTTATGGCGTCCGTCGCATAGTTGTAATGAAAATAATGATTTTCGTTTTCTTATATTCTTTCAAACTCAGCAACCCCAAGCGTCTTAGTGGCTTTATTGCATGGAGGCACGGTTGAGTAATAGATATTGTCTCGGATTGAGGAATCTGAGAGCCGAGTTCGAATTCCATTCTAATCAATTTCATTCATTTACATGCTAATTCTGAATCCCCTTCTTCCCCACCCTAGCCATGTCCTGCTATTTACTCGTAGCTAGGGCGGGGGAGAAGAAGAGGATTCATACTTTTCCCAAGGGTATTAGCACGTCAGTCAGTTACGTGCTATGCGTGATACACGCTTAGACGATCATGTATATTTCGATAAATGAATGACGAGTCAAATTTGTTTTCCTGCAGTAAGTTGGTTTTCTTTCTGTCATAGACCAGTTGCCATCCAAGGCTATAGAACCCGGTCTGTCCTGCTATTTACCCATGGCTGGAGGGAAAAGAAAAGGATTCACACCTTTCCCAAGGGTATTAGCACGTAAGTGAATGTAATGGATTCGATTGGAATTCGAACTCAGCTGTCCGATTGCCTCACTCCGAGCCGCTATCCATTACTCCAACGACACCCATTAATCCTTTATATAATATATGATTTCGAATATTGCTGCAACATCTGGTCTGGTAGCTTCCATTAAGAGAGTCTTGATAAAATCAAAGAAAAAAAAAGAATTAGCTATGTTATTTCTCCTAACCTGAATCCCGGCTTCAGTAATGTAGCTTCCCTGTGCCTTTTCAATAAATACTCTCATAGTATTTATTCTGACGAGCTTTGCTCTGTGGTACCTAGAGTTTATTAATTTAAGCGTTGTACTAGATTGGTCTCCCTTTACAGTAGAATTGGCGACATAAGTTCTTTGCTGACATTTTCTTTTATCGCAGATCTAACCTTCAATGTTAAGACTTACCATGATACGCACATTGTCATTTATAGTATCATTAAAATATCTTGGGTTATTATGAAAACATTTTTCTGTCTCTGTCTCTGTCTGTCTGTCTGTCTGTCTCTCTCTCTCTCTCTCTCTCTCTCTCTCTCTATATATATATATATATATATATATATATATTACTAGTGTTCACCCAGTTCAATGCTAAAATAGAGATGTTGCAAGAGCATATAGGGAGGGAGAAATGGTTGCTAATTATAAGGATATGTAGGAGAGATAACGTTTGACCTCGAAGAGGGTAAGTTTGTAGTGACCAGATTAATATCTCATCGGGATTCCGTTCCATATTGCAACAGTAATAGGAAAGAAGCTGTCTGGAATGAACTTATTGGTTACCATTGCAATGTGAATGGATGAGGATGAGTCGGCTCAGTGAAAGTGGTTTGACGGGTCCTAGATCTGGACTGGTGGCAACAAAGAACGTAGTTCACTGAAACATCTGTCATTAAAAATAGAGATAGTGTAACGAGTTACTATCAACGATTCGTCTTTAGCAAAGGCGCGGTTGAAGTGCGGAACAATTCACATCTATCGTATACACCTTTCTGTTTCTTTTTCGTTGTTTTTGTTTTTTTGTTTTGTTTTTTTTCATGTTATGTTCTACCGACTCTTTTTTTTTCACTAGTTTTCTTTTTATCTAATATGTTTCTATTTGTTTCGCAGTCGTTTCTCTCCCGCTGCCTTTTTAATTCCCAAACTTCCGCTCTAAGCAGGCGGTCTTCAAAGACTGTTTTGATTGGCCAGCGTCACCAGTTCACTAATCCAGGACAATTTAACAGACAACATATATTACCTTTCGCATACTTCTGAAAGCAGTAATCTCATATATAAATATAAATGCACATTTAAAAAAAAACAAAAAAACTTATGAACATCTTCATAAATATTAACTTGTGCGAATCAGCATCCATTTGTATAAACTCTGATAATACACGTAGCCCCAAGCTGCGACGTACGCAAATTACAACGATCCGTACTTACGACCGTCGTCAGATAACAAAGTATATATGTGCCACTTATGGTGTTGCTAAGAGAGCATGATAATGGAGGCGCGTTCGCCGGGCGTATCTCGGTTTGTTTTAGACAACAGCCATTTAATAGAAACATCCTGTAAGTAAATATTTAGCCATTTTAAAAAAAAAAATTTGTACATATGACAGGATGATATTTTAAAGAGTAAAGATGGTTAACAGGCATCCCAAGCAACTTTTTACAATAAATAAGTAAAATAGAATATATAAATAAAATGACCTGTATCCATTAAAACAAACTTTTTATCTCATGTAAGTGAATACTTAAAAAGAAATGATATCACAAACTGATATTTGCCGACGTAAAAAAAAACATTAAAAATAACAAAGAAAAAACAAAAACAAAAAACCCCCCAAAACGCCTGACACTCTCGAAAACTACAAAAGAAGTGCAATACATCGATATAGACACAATATTATACAAAAAAGAAGAAAAAAGTTTCTTTGATAATGCCGAAAATACTCAGACATCGGAAACCGGGAAAAAGTTCCAAACCGAGGAAGAATTAAATAAAAAAAAAAATCACGGACAAGAAATCTAGGTTTGAAAACGAAACACTGGTGCCGGTAGGAAAAATCGTAAGGTTGATCCTAAAATACATTAGAAGTTTTTGGGGTTTTATTCAAACGTTTTCAGAATAATTGATTTTTTTTAAATGTGTAACTTCTCGAACTGGAATACATTTGGCGATTAACAAATCTGAAACTAGCATTGCTTTTTTTTTTCTTTAAGGGACAATTCAACATGCAATTTACCGATTGAAAATATCGACAGGCACAATAATTTTGATATCTGGGAAGCGTATTAAGAGAGGACGGAAATTGCGACATGGAAATCCGAAGGCATAAAGGGATAGCGAAAGATGCCTTCCAAAAACCGAGCAAAGTATTAAGAGACAGAAACAGAAAAATATCGTTAAAAACAAAGAAAAGAGTACTGAACTGTAATGTAGTCTCCTATATGGCAATAAATGCATAGTCACAGACGAAGAAGTGACTTGAAGCAACAGAAATGTGGTTCTACAGAAGGATGCTGAGATTGCCATAGACCGATTATGTGAACAATGACGAAGTTTTAGTGAGAACGACAACAAAAAGAAAAGTTATGCTTCACAGTTGAACTTTCTCGAGCACATAAGGAGGAAATAAGTCTTGGAATATTTGATACTCAGATGACAGATTGAAGGTAAGAGGCACAAAAGAATGTAATGTACAATCTACTTGGAGAGCTTGAATGAATGGATGGTGGGGCAGGGTTTGGGAGAGATGGCAAAAAGGTAAAATTTATTAAGCGCTACATCATCATCATCAGCTCGAGCAAGCTCGGCATTCCATAACATGCTGCTTCCATCCATTTCTGTCGTTTGAAATCTCATCCAGTCTGCATCCCTTGTCTTCAACCAGATGCTCGATGTACATCTTCTTTGGTCGACCATGTGTTCTTTTTCCATGGAATGGTATCCAGAGTAGAACGTCTCCAACTAGTTCTTCTTTGCTACACCAACAGTGACCAGCAAATCTTAGTCTTTGTTGGTGTATTAATTTGTTGATGGGAGGTATGTTGCAATAGAGCCCTTTCTTTATTGGGTTATATGTCAAGGATTTGTTTATTATTGCTCGAGGCATTTGTGTATAAGCACCATCTAACCTCTTTTCCAGTTTGGCTGTTAGTATACGAGTTAATGATCCATCTACAAGGACAGATTCTACTGTAGCTCTGAAAAAATTTAATTTCAGTTTGTCCGGTAGATTTGATTTCCAGATTTTGTTTCTTTTCATTGACCGCTCCCTAAAACATGAAACAAATCCAAAGGGTTAAAACTGACAAGAAATTGTTGAAGATCATGATGTCTAACGTCTTGAAGAAGCACGATTCATAGAAGAAGCACGATTCATAGAAGAAGCTTCCACTTATTCCAAGTGATGGATATCATTAATTTTGGAGGCCAACCAAACAAATGTGCAAAATATCAGTGGAAATACGCTTTTCTAACAGATACAAGTGACGTCTTAAAGAGTCATGCCTGGGGTGGGGGATTTCAACTTATAAAATAAGCGTGTCGGTTCGAATAAATATACCATCAAATACTTTTATATATCAGTTTAATATACGTGAAACAAAATAACCGTGCCTAGGAGAAAATTATATGAAAAGTATTAAAAAAACACTTGTATTTTGTACATAAAAGTATGTTTAGTGTAGATTTAGTGTTAGTATCCCTTGTTTAATTGAATATTTAGAAAATGGCGCATATTACAATTTAAATTATTTATTGAACATCTAAAGGATTTTTTTTCATATGGTACTCTGAAATGACAGTTGGTTGATTTCGTTTCGCTGTATATCAATCTCTATGGTTGTATATCAACCTCTTATTTAATTCCGAAATCTAAATTCTTTGGAAACCATTTTATGGCTTCAGTTAAATATATTTTGAATGCCTTCAACTACAGATAAAATGTATTGTTGGTAATTTTATGATAAAATATATTGCTGATCATTATGCTTTAAAAATGCATCATTGGTAATTTTAATATAAATATGCATTGTTGATAATTTTGCTATAAATATGTGCTGTTGATAATTTTACTATAAATACGTATTGATTTTCCAAGAGTTGCTTAGATGTGGCACAAGGCCGAAAGCATAGGGCACCCAATGAAAATAGAACTCACTCTTCAGTCGTAACTGTTTTAGTAAGACAAGCTTGCTAACCATTACACCACGCCGAGGTGCCCTACTATAAATATGTATTGTTGATAATTTTACTATAAATAAGTATTATTGGTAATCTTACTCAAAATGTGTAGTGTTGGTAATTTTTAACATAAAATTGTATTGCTGGTATTTTTACTATAAAATTCTATTTTTATACTTTCATGGTGTTTTTGTTTGTGTTGGGGGGGTCACTATTTGCCCATTGCCGAGACCCGAACGGGTGCTACGCCCCGAGCCAGATTGGGCCTGGGAACAACAACATTTAAGATGTGGTTCCACACTCCTCAAAAACCACCAAATATCCTGACCTTGCTGTCGGATATACTGAAAGGAAAGAACGTTAATATTAATAAAACAATATAGCCAAATGGGTTGTAACGTGTGAAGACTAATGTGAAATATTGAGAAATATATGTAATGTTCAAAATCTGTATCGTAACAGTTATCGGCGCGGAAAGTGAAGAAGGCGTATAAAGTTTAAATTATAGACCAATATATTGCATTCAATTTCACACTGATGGCCTTAGAAAAGTTCAGAAACTATGTCGTGTCATAGCCCCTAGCTATAGGTTAAATAGAAGAGCAGACTGTACTCTCTAACCTTGGTACGACAGTTGGGAGAAAAGATTATTTTGAATTCAAATAAGTGGAGAAGGCAACTGGTAACTGCTCTGATATATTTCCCTACGAAAACATTACTATTCACAGATAATAAAGAAAAAGAAATATGTGGAGAGCCATTATCGCTCCATCCTGTGTATGATGATAAAGTGAGGTGGGAAAGGAAAAGATATTTTAATAATTTTTTTATTAATTTTTTGTATTTTATAATTTGGATGTTTTCGCTTTGCATTCGCTACAATACCTTTTGTAGTCATGCTTGAAAATAAATCCTTTGTAAAATTGATAAAACACGATTCTGTCGCTAGAATGAAAGGGGGATAACTCATATCGAGTTATACTTACTATAAAACCCAGGTTGTTTGTGTGTGTTCGTTTATATATGGGATCGGATTTCCTATGTTTTTCAACCGATTTCAACAAAACTTCACTTTTTTGGCAGGTAGTGTTTCTTATTGTCTTGCACACTTTTTCTTTATTTTTTTACATTCAGAATGCTTTAAAATTCCATTTACAAGACAATTGTTTATAATAAAATTCTATTCAATCGATAGACTCATAACGATTGAAAACAATGTTTTTGTTTGAGTTTGGGTTTGACCAATTCGTAAAAAAAACCGACAAAAAACAAAAAAACTAATTAAGACATGCGTGTCCGTCAACCTTAAACAATAATCTTTGTCAATTTTATTTTTCAGTCTTTATGATGGTCGATACGTGATCTATCTCTTACTGTTACATCCCCGGGCAACGCCGGTCTCTCCTGCTAGTTATGAGTATGGGGCAAAGTAGGGTGATGCAACTCCGGGGCGGTAGCATGGTATCTCCTGGCTGTGAATGTCTGAACTGGCGGAAGTAAAAAAATGAACTCATCTAAACCTTTGCCATGGAAATAGCGATAGAGTTGCAACGTTATGTCTGGGTGAAATCTTAAACCTTCACCGAATCTTTAGTTTTTCCCTGTTACATCTCTAGTTCTTTGGGCATATTTAATGATGTCAACGAAAGCTTGTTGCAACTTTTGTAATACCAACGAATACTCGTTGTCACTTTCGTAATGTTCGCTGTAGTAGAGACTTTGTAATCGCAGATTACAACTATAGTACGCCGTTGAACAATGCTGGTGACGCCTTCGAATAACACGAGTGTCACTAATAAGACTTACTAGATAGTACTCGCTCGACAAGTAACCCGTATAGTGATGTGAATAGAGAAATAGTATAGTGAATAGAGTAGAGAATAGCGGTCCGTATAGTAATAAAAGATAAAGTAAAGATAGTGATCCGAATAGTAGTAGAGGTTAGAATAGAAATACGATCCGTATAATATAGAGGATAGACTAGAAACAGAGATCAATCTAGACGTCAAGCGATTTCCTATATATGCGTTTCCTCTATGGTCACATGATCCACTTAATTCAATAATGGGATTGCCTGTGTTTGCGCACTGGCGATCTAAGTTCAAACTCAAGTGTCGACAGCAAAACTTTATTCCTATATAACTGCACAATGCCAAATGCACTAGGTATTATAAACACAATCCACACTCTTGTAATCCAATTCCATCTGGGCGAGATCCTGGTATTTTCTCCTGCTTTCTTTCATCTTCACTCTATGATCTACTGACACTGTCCATGTTCAATAGCTTCTTCGTTTCCTAGGCCGGTAGATATATCTTGTAACCAATTCATAAGTGTCATTGGATATCTCACAATTCTTCATAGTATCTTACTTAGAAGACTTCAGCTCTGTCGCAATCTGCGTCTTTCTCGTAATTTCTCCCAAATCAATTTATTCGTGAGAGTTTTTCTTTTCTTTTTTTTTATACCGATGCGAGTTTTCCTAATGTAATAGACATAGAAGCCAAGTACAGTTTTCAAATTTTAATAAATGCTTTGTTTTAACTATTTGTACGCATTAAACTGACTGTAAGAAACAGTTCTTGGCTGCCGATGCAGATTTAGATAAAACCCTATTTTTTTTAAATTGTTCCACTCTTGATGTTTTTATTTGTGAACTGCTTGATACTTTAATGGATGAACTGCTTGATTTTCTTGGTGAACTGCTTGATGTTTTTATTGGTGAATAGCTTGATGTTTTATTGGTGAACTGCTTGATGTTTTCATTGTCGAACTGCTTGATGATTTTATTTGTGAACTGCTTGATGTTTCTACAGGCAAACAGCTTGATCTTTTTATTGATGAACTGTTTGATGTTTTTACTGATGAACTGTTTCATGTTTTTATTGGCGAACTGCTTCATGTTTTATTGGTGAACTGCTTGATGTTTTTATTGGTGAACTGTCTAATTTTTAAAAGAAAGCAACAATAAATTCTTTCCTCAATTTTGTAAGATAACTTTCCCTTGGCGAACAGTTTACATATTAAAGTCCCGTAGGAAATACCTTTACAAATTTTCGCAAGAGAGCTTTTTATTTTCGTTGGTAAACTCTCTATTTAAATATTATTTTACTCGCAATAAATTATTTTCTCATTTTTTTAAACGACTTCATGTTTTTGTTGATGAACTGTTTTTATACCAACGTCTCATTGTATATATATTTTTTGTGTTGTATGATATCTTTTTATATTCATTTGTGATATAACTCTGTTTCAATCTTCTACAGTAAATGGCATTTTTGTTTTTCTAAGAAAGCTTCATGTTTTCTTTGGGATATTGTGACTGTATTTCGGATTCCCACAGCAAACTAATTTCTCATGTTTTTTTAGATAGCTTCATATTTCCGTTAATAAACTGTTTTTATATCAATGTCCAGCCTGAAATCATTTTCCCAATTCACATCGCAGAAATTTCAAGTTTAGAAGATAAGTTGTCGAAACCTGTCTTTCTCATAGTCTATTAACATGAAAATAGTTATATATATATATATATATATATATATATATATATATATATATATATATATATATAAATTTATCTCCAAAGATTCGCTAAATATGAGCATAGATGATAGAAAAATGCCCCAAACAACTTTTTTATCGTCAAAATCTATATATTATTATTAAGAGGAAAAAGTATTTTTGATTATCAAATTATGTATTTTTTTATCGTTTTAAGAAACATTATTTACATTATTCGGACTATTGTCATCATCTTTGTCGTCATATTTATTACAACGTTTCGGCCGTTGTACGCTCCGGCCTTTTTCAGGTAGTTGGAATGTCGAACTGAACCCTTTATTTCACTCACTGGGGTAGACTGTTCTAGTTCCACGTGCCATGTTTGATGGATGTCAGTTATCAGTTATCTCCTATTAATTTCACTACTGCCTTCTCTACTGCCTTAACCGGGTATTGAACTCACACTCTTTGGGTCCTGTCACTGGATCTAACCAACGCCTTTATCCACTGTGCCATGTGTCCTTGAGGACACATGGTACAGTAATAAATATGGCGAAAAAGATGAGGGCAATAGTCCGAATAATGTAAATAATGTACATAATAACTCATCTCAGAAATATAGACATACCCTTTTAAGAAACTTCAGAATTTTGGTTCAAAATTTTGTTTTTCTTGTGTTACCGGGTGACTAGTGATTAGTATGAGAAATTTTAACGTCTGTTTGCGCTGAAAAACATATTGCTTTGGAAATTCTTGCAAAAATCAAAAAACTGTTGAAATTTAATTTTAATTAATATTCACAAATGAAGTAAGATATTCCAAAAAGTTTATTTTCTAAGAAAATCTTCTTAGAAATATATTTTATCTCTGTTTATATTTTTTATATCTGTCCACTTATTTAATTTTTTGAAATTTCGAAAAATTCCTTTTTGTAACGCTTAATATTTATATTAATTATAAATACAAGTCCTTGGAGAACTTAAATCATCAATTTTCTTTTTGTAAGACAGGACCACTAGTTACCGAAAATCTGCTCTGAAATGTAAAATAAAAAGTTGAAATAAAAGTAATATTCTTTAATTAGAAAAGCTTTTATGTTCTTGGATAAATATATATTATATATATAATTGACTTTAAAAAAATTGTTTCGATAAAAAATGACTTTTTACAAGAATTTTTAACTTTAACAATTTTTAATTATGAAAATTTATAAAGTTTTAAACCTTTTAAAATTCTGTATTAATTTGTAGCGGTTAGGTGATATTGTTCTTAAGTACAAAGTATATATAATAATCATAAATAGAGAATTTTACTAGAATTTACCAAACCTCAGAATTTTAAGAATTTTGAATTCTTTTGAATATAAACGTGCTTTTGTTTTTGTAAATACGTTTATCCAAACACGATATTACCAGAGAATAAGAACGGTAACTATAGTAAATTAAAATTTATGAGTAATCTTCTAACATTTTCTCAATAACCGTCTTCGTAAGTAAGACAAGGTACCTAAAGCTAAATAAAATATTAGATTACTGAGAATATATTCGCAATGTTTTAAGATTACCGGATACTTAAAAAATTATATAAAAAAGGCGCTCACGTTATATTCGTCAAATAATGCTTCCAACTATGTCCCACATAAAAAATTTCAAATATAAGTTTATCGAGATAGTTGTCAATATCTCATAAAAACATCCCAAAATGCTTTTATGTGATATTTTAAATTAATATTTGTTTAAAATCAGATTAATTAAACTTTAAATCAGCTAATATTTCTCAAATAAAGTTTCAGAAAAAAACATATTTTATTTTTGAAGAGAATTACATTATTTTGAAGAGAATTACATTATTTTGAAGAGAATTACATTATGCTATCAGATTTGTAAATATAGCTAAAATAGCTAACATTAGCCGTTTTTTTAGCGAATAAAAAACAAACAAAACAAATTCCAATCAATTTAAATTCGTCTTAAAATACAACAAAATATTTTGCTTATTGGAAATATTAAGTTTAATCTATTAGCTTGAAATTAAAACTAAAATAAACTCTTCAAGTAATATTTTTCCTTTTAAAATCATACGTATCGCTTTTCTTTGGAGGCACCTATATATATATATATATATATATATATATATATATATATATATATATATATAATAGTGAAATATAAATATAAATAAATATATATATATGTATAATTATTTATATATTATATGCGCGGTACTTATCTGACGTTTGTCTGACGATCGCTAAAGCGTGAAACCCAGGGTCACAAACTCACATCTATCCAACCAAATATATATATATATATATATACAAAGAAATAATCACACATAGAATCAATCAGCAATATTAATGCTATTATTGGCGACATCCATCGCTAGTAGTGTATAATGTATGCATTAAAATACTGTTAATCCATAGTGATCCGCAGTACAAAAAATTCCTATAAAAAACTACTACTAAGACATAACACTATATTAATTGAACTATATACTTAGTTCATGACATATTAACTGAAAACACTTGTAAAAATAGAATACGTGGATTTACCACATCACAAGAAAAGTTCAAATAAAATTCTCACTTAAAATTTTGAAAACTTAGCGTTGCGTCTTTGCCCGTTCTGATATTGTACACAACCGTCAATAATAGCACATACTCAAAAAAAACAACTTTCGGTCGACAAACAATTATTTCGTCTTCAAATTTTTGATTTTATAAGGAAAACATATGCCTGACGATGAATAAAGGATTATTCGAAAGTACTTGCATTTAAAAAAAATATAAACTGGAAACAACAGACAACAGTTTTATAAATGAGGATCACGTCACTCTATGGATTAACAGTATTTTAATGCTTACATTATACACTACGAGCGATGGATGTCGCCAATAATAGCATAAATATTGCTGATTGATTCTATGTGTGATTATTTTTTTGTTTATAAATTATATGCTGCCTAATGTTTTATGTTTATATATATATATATATATATATATATATATATATATATATATAGAGAGGAGTGGATGTGTGCTTATGATTGGGTGTGGGTATATAAAAATGAAGAAAACGTCTTTACTATTATGCGCCACGACAGTGAAATAATTTCATCTTTGGCTATGCATGACTGCGCTTTTCTTTAAGGAATAAAAAAAACGGTCAGAGAACTTCAAATAATTCTTTCATCAGGCTACATGTTTGAATTATTTCCCATAGCAGTTCGTTAATCGTTACTTTCTCGCCTCCATAGAAATATAGCGGGAAGTTAAGACGTAAATAATTTTGATATTTCGCCAAAGGAAAAAAAAAAAAATGAAATGAGTAAGAGATAAACTGATAAATATTTTTACAACGATAATCTGCGACTTTTATTTTGTAGCTGATGAAAAGAGCACTGCAAAATGAAAAAAGACAAGTTAGAGGCATAGAGGCAGATGGATGATACATTAATCATATTTTTCAACTAAGTCCATCATCAGAAATTGCATGCTATATATATATATATATATATATATATATATATATATATATATATGTGTGTGTGTGCGTGTGTATATATATATATATATATATATATATATATATATATATATATATATATGTGTGTGTGTGTGTGTGTGTGTGTGCGTGCGTGCGTGCGTGCGTGTGCTAGCGCACGTATGTATGTATATGGTATATTTTTTTTTCCCACTGGCGCCAGTGATCGGCGCTGTATCGCAAGTAAGAGCCAAGATTTCAAAGGATGATTTCAAGTCTCTCCCCGCTTGCAATATGACAGCAATATAATCTTCCTAACTTCAATTACAACACACACCCACATCCACACAAACACACACACATACATCTCTCTCTCCCTCTCTCCCTCTCTCTCTCTCTCTCTCTCTCTATATATATATATATATATATATATATATATATATATATATATGCACATTTCATTGAATACGACAAACAAGGTGCTTTGATTTAGTTTTTATACAATTTCTCATTTTATAAATACGTCCATACAACGAACTATTTCTTGTTAACAGTTAATATATTTCAACCTTGAAAATGGCTAAATGTGTAGCCGAAAGCGCTCGGATAAACAGAACAATTGGGCATTTATATAACTGGACATTTATATAATTTATCTTCCGAAAAGGAAAAAAAAAATTAGATCACATGAGATATAGAAAAAAAACTAAATCAAAGCACCTTGTCTGTCGTATTCAATGAAATGTGCATGAAAGAAGGATTGCTGCCTAAATAAACACACACACGCATTATATATATATATATATATATATATATATATATATATATATATATATATATATATATATATATATATATATGGATTCTAATACAGCAGAATGATTATTATTTAACAAATGCAACCCGTATCAAATACTTAGAAGGAATCCTGATATATATTTTTCTCATCTTATTTTCTCCTTTTATAAATGTTGGTGATATAATAAAATATGTTTGTCTTTATACTTTATTATATCACCAACTTTTATAAAATCCATACTTAAAGAATCTAAAATCACACGACCCACATCTACAACCGGTGCAACGTAACTTCTTTCACTCCCCAAAACACTTCCCGAATTAAAATACAGACACTACCAGACATAAATAAAATGGTCACTAGACGTACACACATTATTAACCAAATCCCGTATAGAGCAACTAGAATTATGATCACAAAGAAATTATACATAGGAACGCGATACAACACAAATATCCGCGAAAACTACATAACTGATTACAAAGAAACAACAGGAAAATAAAAAAATACCGGAATTTTCTTTACGCTTTACTATTTCATTTCTGATGAAGCAAAAATAAAAGCGAAACATGTTTAATTTATAAACGTTTCCTACTTATTCCTTAATATATATATATATATATATATATATATATATATATATATATATATATATATATGGTTATGGCTATACCACGTGAAACACCGGTTCCGTATAGTCACCCAATTTAAGCAACGTCGGCTTGGGGAATACTAGGTGGATGTGCGGGTGGTGGTAACCATTTGAAATTGGAAATTGAAGTTCCGAGTTCCAATTCTTGTCTGGTTCGTTACATTCTTTTACGTGCAAATACCCTTGGGAAACGTACGAATCCGCCTGTTCTCCCCCCAGCTATGAGTTAATTAGAAGAAATTGTATTAGTAAATCCTTATTAAGTCTCCCAAATTCTTACAATATAAAATATATTCTGGCTTTAAATAACGCACAAACACTTGATAAGCAGTTAAAAATAAATAGATCAGTATGTATTAAATCAAAATATGTCCGTGCAACACAAACGGGTTCATTTAAAATAATATACAGAGAATTCTATTCGTCCTTGATGGCCGTTCGTGACCAGAAATGTTTGTAAATCGAAACTATTTTCCCTACAGGAATCAGTGCAAAATGGATTTATCCGTTCCTGAACTACAACTTTACAACTGTACGTACGCAAAACCAATGAAAACATCTATATCTAACAAAAAATTATGCACAATGCGAAACAGTTAAAATATAGGGGAAAACTTTAATTTTATCGAAAGTGCTATGTGGTGTGGAAGAGGAAGGAGATATATATTATTGGTTGGAAGGGAAGTCGCCTTCCATAAAAACATCAGGTTTCTCTCTTTCTAGTTTTTTTTTTTCTCTTTCTTTTTTTTTTCTGTCTCTTAGCAACACTCGATTCTGGTTGGGACTCACTGGGCCTTTCTTTCACTAAAACATTGTTCACTGAAAATTTGTAAAAAAAAACCAAAAAAACAAAAAAAACAAAAAAAAAAAACAAAACAAAAAACACAAAACAAAAAAAAACGAAAAAATGAAACAGTGAAATTCAAGATAAAGTAAGTCGAATTCGCGAACGGATGTGGTTTGGTTTGGTTTGGTTTGGTTTGGTTTGGTTTGGTTTGGATTGGTTTACGGCATATCAGCCTCAATGGGTTATTTAATACCGACAAGATTTTTATTGTTGGTAATATTTTTCTTTTTCAAAAATGTATTGCTGGTAATTTTTTTTACAATGTATTTCTGGTATTAAAACCTATATTTACACTTTCATAGTGTTTTGGGGGGGTTAACTATTTTCCCATAGCTGAGACCCTAACAGGTGCTACCACCCCTGGTTAGTGTGGACTTGAAACACCAGCAATTAAGAGGTGGTTCCACGCTCCTCAAAGCCTTCTGATCAAAGGCCTTGCTGTTGGACGTAGTTTATCATCTTACCCATGACGCGGATGTACTTTATCGTCATACCCAGGACGGCGCAGCGATGTGTATAGAGCGAAAGCTATATCGCAACTGACCCTCTCCTATCGATACTCCAGGCTCGTCACCCCACATTGTCACCGGCTTGCTTGTTCGTCACCCGAGTTCTTTTTTGTTCTTGAAAATTTGTTCGTAATTCACTTTTTAAATAATGAATCAGTCGTTATTTTCATATGAAAAGTGGACGTATGATCTAAGACGGGGGAAAAATACTCATCGTGCATTTTAGAAACTTTTTTATTTACTAAATAAGCATTCTAAGCACAGCATTAAAAATAGATAGCAGGAAGAAAATTATCCGTGTATCCGAAAACTGCTTTAAATATTTATGAAATCAAATTTTTTTTTTTAGTCATGTAATGCGATAACGCCATTATGACGCAAGGAGCTACTGGGAGGGAAATAGAATAAAAAAGATTTTAGAAGGAACCGCAAATTTAATCCTTAACAAGGAACAAGTGATAAACCTCTACTCCTGTTCAAACACCGGAGAGGAATATGAACCGGTCGCTAGGAGAACCTATATACTCCAATTAGTATAATATATGTCACGGTATTATTAACAGGTTAGTCTGTCAGACTGTATATTTGAATTGCATATATTTAAAAGAAGTTTGCTGTTATGAACGTGCTAATTTTTCACTTTAAGCCGAAACATCAACGTTTAAGGGCGAAGGTGAAAGAGTTTTCTGTGCATTGAAAACAAGGAATTATGAAAGCTTGAAAATCAGGAAATTTCTTTAAAGCAGAAGTAAAGTAATTTTTAGTAAACAAGACAACTGTACAGAATATTAAGGAAAATATCGGGAGACAAAAACCGCTGCAACTCTTCTTGCAAACGGCATGTTCCACTTCAACAAAAACACTCCAAAATAATAAGTTTGCCACACCCATATTTTACACTAGGGATGATATTAACTTTTCTCCTCCACACACGTTGTGACTGATTTCAACCAAGCAATTCAGTTTTAGAGCCTTCACTCCATAAAACTGAGTTCCAAAAAAATCATTACATTTTCCAAGTAGACACTTGCAAATTCCATTCGAAACTTGGATGTTTTTTTTCGGACGGTAACTTCTGGGAAAACTTTTATTGAGTTTCTTGCTTACTGTACGACGTGACTGCCATAAGCATTAACTTCCTTCGAAAAGGACTGTTCCGGAATTATCCACCTTTTTCTCTTCTATACCATGAGTAAAATTTTTCAAATCGTGTAACAGCAATATTGTCCAATTGTTAGATTAACATTTGAACCGTTGCATCTTAGAAATGATTAAAGATATCTTACTGGAATTCTCCGAGGTTTTATAACACTATTGGGCATAACTTTTGAACAATATGAATGTATTTAGTTCTAAGTTGAAATGATGATCCTTCTTGCTGTTTTGACCTCATGATCCAGTTTTCCTCTCCACTGTTCCCACTTTTTTTTTAAAACTTATTCACTATTCTCTTGATGGTTCATGAATGGACGATGAAGACAGAAGCCAGATTTTGAATGTTGGTAGCATAATTAAGGCCTGAATGATCTTTTTCCTTTCACCATTGCTCAGTTGGGAAGACAGTGGTGATGACACAAATTGATTCTAACCTGTTCTCTTTCTAGCTGAATAACTAAAAAAAGGATTTTTCAGTGATTTTTACGACAAATGGTGTCAAGATGGCTAAACGTCTTATCTGAAATCCAGGAAAAAGAAAAACAATTAGTTTAGTGTTTTTTAGACATTAAACATTTTTTGTGGGATGAACACCATTTGGACAATTTTGCTGTTACATTCCTTATATATATATATATATATATTTATATATATATATAAACACGCGCGAGCACGCACACACAGACACATATATATATATATCCTCTTTTATTTGTATTCTTGTTATTCTTATTTGCTCTTAGCCTCGTCGTGTGCCACTGTGTTAATTAAATCATTCGTCAAGGTACTTCGTTAGTTCTGTTCCGTATTACAGTGATACATTTTTATCCTTTGTCCGACAAATCAGAAACAATATATCTCAGTAAGATTTTATGATTCGGCTTGCATTTATGTACAAGCTTTCATTGCTTTCTTAGGAGAAAGTTTAGAAACGTTGCAACGGTTTTTGTTTTACATTATATTTTCAAGATATACAGTACAATTAACTTGGAAAATGAAAACTACTTTGCTGCTAGTTCCAAAAATAAAAATCCTGAATTGTACGCATACACAATTACTTCTTTTGAATCAACAGAAAATATTTTACCCTTCACCATGTTGTTTTTGTTGGCACTTGGCATTATATATATATATATATATATATATATATGAAGAACGAAAAGCGTCAGACGAAAACCTTTTTTCACTTTGTCATACATTTTTGACCCAATATTGTTCTTGATATATAAAGTTTTTATGTGTGTGTGTGTGTGTGTGTGTGTGTGAGTGCGTGTGTGTGCGCATGAGTGTGTGTGTGCAATAGCGCAATGAAGAACTTTTAAAATTGCTAATCGATTAAACGAAAGCGCTCGCAACAAACAAGCATTTGGACAATTTTTTGCATACACATTGTCCTAAAAATCAAATATATTTTTTGCACACAGGATAAACACATTCGTTCCACGTCGGTCATTTTCAATGAAAAATCTCTTAGAGTGGGTTTACTGCCCAGATACACGGCTCTCTCTTCATATATATATATATATATATATATATATATATATATATATATATATATATATATAAATACCACACGCCGGACTATCATGTATAATGTGATCATCAGGTACTAATCTGAGTTTACACCGTTTGGTTAACACCGTTTGTTTAATA
>CAHIKZ030000599.1:50000-55000 GCA_903632075.3 Acanthosepion pharaonis
GCTGTCAAAAGTCATCGAGGGTTTGAGCGTGCTGGGCTTGTTCAGATTGTCGATCGCGCTAGATAACACGCTCTATCCCAGAAACTGTAACTAAGGTCTGCTTAGCATGGTTGAAGTGTGTCTGCGCCTGAGCAAGAGTCTGAAATAGGGATTATCTAGCCACCCTAGTAGACAGGTAACCTCGAATACGAGTGGCCATCAAATTATAAACATAACATACACGCATATGCACACAGATACATGTTCTTTAAAATTTGTTGTGTTTATGGAGAAAGGGTACTCAATACCGGAGTATTGTAAATATGAAATCAAAATTCATCAATATTTTTTTAGAAAAATAATATTTATCTTACTTATTATAAAACGCAGATTGTGTACACATTTATATATTGGATCGGATTTCTTACATTTTTCAACCGATTTCAACAAAACTTCACAAGACTACGTAAAATTACCTTGCGGTGGTTCTGACAGCGCCCAAAATTAGAAAAACACAATTGTTTTTGCAAGAAATCAATTTGAAAACACGATTAAGAGGCATCGCGAGAATGAAAGGGGGACAACTCATATGGAGTTATACTTATTATAAAACTTAGGTTGTTTGTGAGTGTGTGTCTGTGTTTGTGTTCGTTTATATATGGGATCGGATTTCCTACATTTTTCAACCGATTTCAACAAAACTTCACTTTTTTTTTTGGCAGGTCGTGTTTCTTATTGTCATGCACACTTTTTTCTTTATTTTTGCATTCAGAATGCTTTAAAAATTCCATTTACAAAACAACTGTTTATAATAAAATTCTATTTAATTGTTAGAATCATAACGATTGAAAACAATGTTTTCGCTTGAGTTTGGGTTTAACCAATTCGTAAAAAAACAAAAAAAAACAACAAAAAAAAAACTAATTAAGACATGTGTGTCCGTCAACTTTAAACAATAATCTTTATCAATTTTATTTTTCAGTCTTTATGATGGTCGATACTTGATCTATCTCTTACTGTTACATCCCCGGGCAACGCCGGGCTCTACTGCTAGTATGTAATAAACAAACGAATAGTTATAATACGTAAGTTGTGACTAACTGAAAACCTTTCACAACATGAAGCATTTGCACAATTTCGTATTTTGAAGAATACAGTTTTATATCACATCAAATACTACATATGCAAATGTATCATTAATTAGGAAATTAATATTGAAATTTAATCCTACACCAAAACTGGAAAAGAGAGATCGCTGTTCTATTAATATTTAAACTTTATATTAGTCAGTTATATGTCATGCGTGATACACGCTTAGGCGATCATATATCTTTCGATACATGAATGACGAGGCAGATTTTTTTTCCACAGTAGGTTGCCATCTCTTTCCGGGGTAGACCAGTTGCCATCCAAGGCTATAGAACCCAGTCTGCCCTGCTATTTACCCATGTCTGAAGGGAAAATAAGATTCACACCTTTTCTAAGAGTATTAGCACGTAAGTGAATGCAATGGATTCGACTAGAATTCGAACTCGGCTCTCCGATTGCTTCAATCCGAGCCGCTATCCATTACTCCAACGACACCCAATATTCATTTATATAATATATGATTTCGAATATTGCTGCAACATCTGGTCTGGTGCTTCTATTAAGAGAGTCTTGATAAAATCAAAGAAAAAAAAAATAATTAGCTATGTTATTTCTCCTCACCTGAATCCCGGCTTCAGTAATGTAGCTTCCCTGTGCCTTTTCAATAAATACTCTCATAGTATTTATTCTGACGAGCTTTGCTCTGTGGTACCTAGAGTTTATTAATTTAAGCGTTGTACTAGATTGGTCTCCTTAGTTTACAGTAGAATTGGCGACATAAGTTCTTTGCTAACATTTTCTTTTCTCGCAGATCTAACCTTCAATGTTAAGACTTACCATGATACGCACATTGTCATTTATAGTATCATTAAAATATCTTGGGTTATTATGAAAATAACATTTTTTTCTAAATATACATATATATATATATATATATATATATATATATATATATATATATATATATATGAAGCGTCTGGTTAGCAAGGTCGAATACCGCTTTTAAACTACAGATTACCCATGATATCTCTCGAACGCTCACATCTACTGAAGTGTATCTTAACCTAAACAAATGACGTCATATATTATGAAATGGATTAAGTGCGACAATTATTTTAGTATATTTATTGCCTATATATATATATTTTTAGAGGTAAAAATATTTAAATAAATGCTAAGTTTATAACAGTATTAACAACATTTACCGGCCTGAATGTCCGAGAAATTTTATAACAAAATATGTCACCTCCGACAGGAATCGAACCTGTATCCTACACGGATATATATATATATATATATATATATATATATATATATATATATGTATGTGTGTGTGTGTGTGTGTGTGTGTGTGTGTGTGTGTGTGTGTGTGTGTGTGTGTTTGTGTGTGTTTATGTTTATTCACACATAATATATATATATATATATATATATATATATATATATATATATATATATATATATATATACAAAGGGTTTATTGAAGTCAACACTCCAGAGGCGACAGGCTGTTTCATGCTGGACGCAATCGACCCGGACTGCTGATTGCGTATTAGCACGAAACAGCCTGTCGCCTCTGAGTGTTGACTTCAATGTTCACTATTATATATTTATATTTAAATACGCTCTATCTCTGATATTGAGCACTTTATCCCACTATATAGCACGCCTTAATATATATATATATATATATATATATATATATATATATATAGAGAGAGAGAGAGAGAGACAGACAGACAGACAGACAGACAGAGAGACAGAGGGACAGAGAGAGTGGAGAGAAAAGAGACAGGCTGATGTTTATCATCCTTAAAATCGATTTTAAATATTGCCGTGGGCTTGGAAAATTTCACGCACACAAAACATATTGAGGGCAAGAGGGCCAGAGAAAACCAAAAAGCTCATAATTTAACTAACAAGCTTGTGTAAAAAGAAACATATGACAAAAGTCATGCATTAATTAGGGCTACAAAGGACAGAAACGTGTGGTAAGTGATGATCGCCAACGTCTTACAGGGACACGACACATAGAAGATTTGACTTTATAGTGGTTCTATTCCTTATTGAAAGTGTAAATTTCGACTACTACTGTTATTATTTGAATTCAAAATATTAATTACACACGGGCGCACGCGCACACAAACGCTCACATACACACGCGCATATACAGGGTGTTTAAAAAAATTTGATATCCTTTGCGATGTAAATATCACAGAAAGTACATGATTAAGGCAAATGAGATTAAAAAGTATTAATGTTGAAGATCATAAGATTTATTCTTCCAAATCTGAATGAGAAATTCAAAAGCATGTGGATTATGTGAACGATTTCACAAAGGTTCAATATGCGAACCGCCTGGGACACGGCATTTTTATACCTGTAAAGAAAAAGATTAAAGAACATAAAAATACAAATAAGAAAAACACAAAAACATAAAGACATAAAAACATAAAACAAACATTAAACATAAAGATGCTATTAAAATTTGAAGTCATTTGAAGGAGATCTAACAAAGTTATTAGATTGCGAAATGATATCAAATTTTTTGAAACACCCTGTATATTGTTTTATGGATTGATTTCTTGAACGAAGTTTCAGGACGAACTTCCACGTGTATTGCAGTCTCCCAGAAGGTTAGTGATACCTGTATGGGATCTGCATTTTTCCCACATCGACTGCAGCAGCTGCCGCTTTTCTTGTTACCTGATAGAACTTACACCTCCAAGTCGCCTCAATGGCTGCTTCTCAATCGCATTGATGATAGTTGAAAGATATGAGAATCCCCTCCAAAGAGGCCTTGCATATATTCACTGTTCTTTTATGCTTTTCTCGTCAAAACTAACATCCGCATCGAAATGAAGAAACTGCATAATATGAATCATATGTTTCAACCCACCATTCAATAAAAGAAAATGTGAAAACAAATGTGTAAGAACATGTCAAAATAAACAGAGGTATAATATTTATAAAACTCATCGACAGATGGTTTCTCCAAATCAATGAAATAGCACAAAAGATTCAACAGAAACACTCTAAAATTCAGCTATAGGCGTATGAAAAATATTCTACAAATCACACAGGTTCAGAACAAAAAAAAATAAAAAATAAAAATAACACATCCCTGTAACTAGAGAATAAAGCCAGAATGTCTATCAAACATTAACTCGCTACAAATCAAGATAACATAGGAAGATATTTTAAAATATAAACGAAGCCAAGAAAAAATGGTGCTCCAAATAACGAACATTTAAGAACAAATATATGAAATAACACAGCACCCTCAACACATACGAAATATCAGAATCTCAAACCAAATCACAGATAAATTGACATGGAAATAAAAAAATACCAGTTTACAATACGACAGAAGATTCTTTCAAGAATTTTTCTCCTCTGAATCCATCTTGCACATTTATAAATCTACCATTCATCACTGCATTGAATATTGCTGCCATATCTTGATCGGTGCTCAGGCTATATATCTCGAAATTATCGGCAAAATCCAAAGAAGGGTCTGCAAATCGTTCCTGTTCTTGCATCTCGGCTTCAGTCTCTTTCCCAACGCCGTGTCGTGGCTTCCTTATATCTTTTCTGTAAATATTTTCATGGCAGTTATGTAAATGAGTTCTCCTCCTTGCTACGTCAACTGCGTGAATTTAAGCGTACTACTAGATTGGTAAATACTTTTAAATGTTTTACTGTTGAAATCACTAGATGGGACCATAAATTCTATTTTAATATTTTCTTTTCTCGCATTTCTCGCCTGTGGAACTGTCGTCCGATTTCTTGCTTCACTTCCACCTACGATCTTCAAAACTTTAAATTTAGCGTTAATCGATTTCTTCTGTCTTCCAGAAACATGTTCTTTTATTATCCTTTCTCCTCACTAAAGTCTTCTCATTTTCTTCCACTCCCAAAAACCACTTGTA
>CAHIKZ030000599.1:60000-65000 GCA_903632075.3 Acanthosepion pharaonis
AATTACTGATCTGAGTAAGCGGTTGTATACAGTGAACAGTTTAAATATATCTGAAGGAGTTTGGCGGTATTCATGACATCCACATGAAAGTCAAGATATGACAAGGCTATTTAAGATATGACAAGGCTATTTAAGATATGACAAGGCTATTTAAGAATTCTTAAATTAATGTTTTGGATTTGTAGCATCATGTTGGACAATGATACATCTACTATTCTTTAATAGTCAGCATTATAGTTTTCATTAATATACAATAGTCATAATGAGTTAATAATGCCACGTATTCTACCGAACAAAATGCATTTTCATTATTAGCCATACCCGAACAAACTATAAACTATATTCTTTTTTGTCGATCAGTTGATCTTTTATTTAGAGATTGTGTATTATTAAATAGTCACAAAAAAAAAAAAAACTGCCTGTTCGCCAGGTGGTTTTCATCTAGGGTATTTGTTAATCTATTTTCAAGTACTTTCTGTATGCATTTAATATAATGTGATAGAACAATAGATGCCAATGGTCTTATTATCATCTTTTTTATATAGTCGGATTACTGTTCCTATACTGAAATGTTGAGGTACAGTTCCTTAACCTATCGAAGGAGTAAATAATATTGTTAATTATTTGTGAACGTTTCCGTTACTTCTGTAAAGGTCGGTTACTATGCCATCTACTGCTTCTCAGTGTTTCACATTTTGGTGCGCAGGCCATATTTCATGTGATGTTATCTCAAATACATTAGTATTATCTGCCGAAGTGACTGTTAATGGTATTTTTATGTCTATAATACTCCACAGTTATTCTTAACATCTTGTTCCTAAATTTGGGCACACGGTCACATCAAGTTGAAACACCACTTAAGTTAAGCAACGTCGAGCCTGGTTAGTACGTAGATGGGTGACTCCTTGGGAATACCAGGTGTTGTAATATTGGATGTGTAGGTTATATTTATTTCGGATATGTGGGAAAGATAAGGTTAACCCTAGATTGAAGTGGTTAAGATTGTAGAGGTCGGACAAACATCACGGGGATCGTTAGAGCAAAGGGAATACCAGATACTGTAAGCATGAATATGTGTGTGGTGTAATGAATAAGGGCTCGAAATTGTTAATCTAAAGACCGAGTTCCAATTTCCATTGTGTTCATTATATTCACTTACATGCAAATACATTAGGAAAGGTATAGATTCACCTTTTCTCCCTCAAGTATGGGTTAAGACTTGTATCAATAAACCATTATTACCTAAAAAAAATATCTTACAATTTAAAATGTTTTCTGACTTTAAATAACCTGCAAAGTGTTTATAAGCTGTAGAAAACGAATCAATCAATAACAACCTATACTTGGTAACTTCTTTCTTCTGTTTTATATGAAGTTGCGGATGGAGCATGTTTTAAACTTTTTCACTTTCTTATCTATTTTATAGTAGGGTTACTATTCTTACACTGAAATGTAAATACTGTAATAAATAAATAATAGTGTTAATTATTTATGAACTTCTCCAGTATCTTCGTAAAGGTCTGTTACTGTGCCACTATCTCATACTCTTTCTAAGTTCATACTTCCTTTTTTCGTGTTTCGCTTTTTGTCGATCATTTTATTTGATTTCCTATTTTTAAATTCCTCTCAATGGATATTTATAACCATCTTGTTCCATATTTTCATCCATTCCACTGTTGAATTTTTTTTATTTCTTTGTTATTGTCCATAATCATTTTTCTTCCTATCAATGCCTCTTCCACAATTGTAGGTGTTAATATGCTATTAATATTTTCGCTGTTATTTTTTTCATTATTACTCAAAGATCTTGGCTTCTACTTGAAAGTCTCTAGCGTTCTTTTTAATCTTATCAAGAACTTTTTCGTTTTTTTTCTCATTCAAATTTAAAGTCAAATTTGACTCTCTAAGATGCCATGCTATGATTACTTCCCATAATAGCTTTTTTTATCACGTTTACATATTCGATTTTACTGGCTTTGTCAGAAATTATACAGGCAATCAATTTCATTTCTTGTTTCTCCATTAAAGCTTTTCAATACCCATTTTTGAAAGAAAATTGTACTCATAATCCTCAGTTTTGTGTGTTTCTAAGTTTATCTTCCGCATTTTAAACTCTAATTCCACCCACCCTTTTTGTTCTTTCTTTTGCAGTGAAATCGTCCATCAAATTCGTTTACTTTCCTCCTATAAGGTGACTCATATCAGCATCATTTAAAATCAAAGAGGGTTTCGTTAGAACACTTGACATCATTCTTTTTCATTGATCCAAAAAAGGAATTCTTCAGGCAAAATTAAGCTTTATTTTGTTTCTGTAAGATTTCATCAGAGAGAAAAGGCTTCTGTATTTTGTAGAATATGAGATATATAACTTTTCTATATATTTGTCTACATACCGTTTCTATATCTTATGGAATATTAGATATATACTGTTTCTATGTCTTATAGTACATTAAATATATATATATATATATATATATATATATATATATATTGTTTTTATATCTTATATTGGGTTGGTACATAATTATCAGGCGTTTTTCCAGGCGAGTAATTTGTTAATAAGAATTTCTGTTTTGTTTACTTTTTTAAATAAAAATATTATTTTCAGGTTATAAAAATGCATGTCGGTATCACACATTTAAAAATGTTATTGTTGGATTTTATGTTTCTTTTTTTATAATAAATATTGTTTAAAAAACGCCTGATAATTATGCACCGACGCCCGATAAAATTATGCACCAACACCTTTTCTATATCTTATGGAATATTATTATTATTATTATTATTATTATTATTATTATTGTTATTATTATTATTATTATTATTAATAATAATAATAATAATAATAATAATGATAAAACTGAAAAATACGTGAGATGTACAAGAATTTAACGTGATATATTCTACTTTCTTACAATTGACGTTTAGTCCTTTCTCCTCGTTTTCTTTTACTACCTTTTGTAGGAGTTATTGTAGTTTTTGTGTCTGTTATTAACACGGTGCCATCTGCATATTTAATGCTGTTAAGATTGTGGACGCCAATAATGAATTCTGGCAGGACTTCTAGTTCTCTCAGGATTGCTTTACTGAAAAGGTTGAACAAATCTGGTGAGACCACCTATTCTTTTCTTTCGCCCCATTAGGTCCCCACTTTCATTTTCTGTCTTCATGCAAACAATTAACTCTCTATAAGTTCTGTATTATTCTAAAATCTTTCTCAAATAAATAAAGTTTACCTAGCAGTTCAAATAGTTCTTTGTAACGTATCTTGTCAAAAGCTTTCGCCCAATCTATAAAATATAGGCATACATCCTTTTGTATATTATGTTTCGATATTTTATTGAATATGAGACATATTCTGTTTCTATAAATGATAATGATCTAAACGTAAGTGCTTATTGAAAAATCTACTAAGTAAAATATGATAAGCATCTTTTCATACTACAACAAAATAGAATCCATAAAAATATCGGCTTTTAATTTAATGATAATAGTACTGGTAACATTAGCCGTTTCCCTAAAAGAAAATATTTGGCATTCATTGACTAAGCAGCCATTACTATTGGAAAAAAATTAATTCTTGCCGACGTGTTTTGTCTTCCAACTTTATCAAGGCAAACAATGAAAGCGAAATGTTTTGTAGCCATAGTTACCTCAAATCCAAAATTTAAAAAAAAGGAGACTCTCCTGCGTAAGCCTCTTTCTGGGTATTGGTATTGATAATTTCCTTTTTACTAATACCAATACCCAGAAAGAGGCTTATGCCGGAGCGTCTCTTTTTTTTAAATTTTGGATTTGATGTAACTGTGGCTACAAAACATTTCGCTTTCATTGCTTGCCTTGATAAAGTCGGAAGACAAAACGCGTCGGCAAAAACTAAGATTTTTTCCAATTGTCATTTTTGAACATAATTTCGTATCTATATATGATTCCAGCAATAAAAAAAAAACATTATTGATCCCGAAGAAGTCCAGATCAGGACAATGATCTTGAAGAAGTTCAAATGAAAATTTAGATTGTAACTACGGCTACGGATTTATTGATTCAGCCTTTTGTGTCTTCACAATCCACTCAATATGATTTAATCAATAAATTGATCCTGATGAATTCCTTTCGAAGGACGAAAAATGTAACATAGGATTTGTTTCCATTTTATCACTGTCCATTAATCTTATATAGTGAAATTATATATCATATTCTGCCCAGTCTTTCTCTTTGGTTGATTTTACAATACGTTTATTTACATATGATTTAGTGTTTATCATTTGCAAAATTCTTATTTTTACCTATTTAAAGTGATATGTAAATTTTTTTTCATATGTATAATATGTTTTTTATATATGTTGGAAATTGGACATGGTTGAATATAACTGATAAAAATGCCCAACAGAATTGACAACGTCTGGAATAAACAATAACAAGAGAAAGAAAGAAAAAAAGAACGTGGCAAAAATAATGTTAAGTAAATAAAAAAATATATGCAAGGCAAAACAACAGCAATAAGGCAAAAAGTTAACAAACTAAAAATCGTTTTAACACACGAAAGGGGATGCAGAAAAGCGACCGCAGCGTTCTCTCTTCCAAACAAGAAAGTCGGATGAAACTTAGTATTGGCCTACTTTTATTGGCGAGGAAAAAATCCCAGCATGCATCATTGTGTTTTGTTTATAAATTCGGGAAGTGAAGATGTTTTTCAGGTCGTTCCCCAATGGATTAAAACCAACAAAATATGATAAAAATAATCTTTTTATCACATGTAACATAATCTTATTAGTTTTACATATGATTTCTCGTTTAAACTATTTAGCATTTATCATAGCACATGTAACTTGATGAGAAAATAATGACATAATCAAGATGTTGATATTGCAATCTACTCCGAAAAAAGGTTACGAAGGAAACTCCTATCATTAATGGAAAGAGCAACAACAGTTAGTGGACTTGAGAAACTTATTTTCCTGAAAAATCATTTTATGGGAAAGATTTTAAATTTCATTTAA
>CAHIKZ030000599.1:67500-145000 GCA_903632075.3 Acanthosepion pharaonis
ATATATATATATATATATATATTTACACAATTTTCAAGCAGTTGGTCTTTTGCGAAAAAAAAAAAATAGGAGTGGTTATCTTTATTTTGTGTTTTTTTTTTTTTTCTTAATTCTTTTTAATTTATTTTTCTTGTTTCTTTTCTTTTTGCAGCATGAAACGGCAAATAATCTTTGGTCACAACAGGAAGTGCTGAAATCCTTTTGGCAGAACTGAAGCACTTCCGGTGTCAAAGAATCTACTTGAAAAAACGGGGTAGGAGACATAGGAAGATTGTGTGTGTGGTGATGTACACGTTTGCTTGGGGCTAAGGTGCGTGTGATTAATCAGGAAATCTTAACAGGGAGAATGTCTGATGATGTTTTTTAATCTTGGTAATTTTTTTTTTTTTTTTTTTCAAATTCACTCAACGAAAAATTATCAAAAACCTGAATGAGAAATGATTTGTAAATTGATTCTTTTTTTTTTGGTTTTTTGCTTTGAATTGCTTGTCTCTTTGTTTTATCATTTGTTCTTGTTTATTTTCATCTTTGAGTATTTCTTTTTGCTATGTTGGACAGTTCCTTTTTTGCAAGATTGTCTTTGAATCTTTCTTTCTTTCTTTTTTTTACATGAAATAATTAATTTCTTCTTTCATTTCTGTAAGATTTCTTTCTTTCTTTCGATCATCCGTCTGTTCGGCCGGCCTGCCGTCTTTCTTTCTTTCTTTCTTTCTAGGTTTATTCCAAGCCTATCTTTCTTTCTTAAACTAAATTTCTTTTAATTATTTTTCATTTTATTCTTATCTTTCATTATTTCTTTGTTACACTCTTCATTTTTTCTTTCTTTCCTTCT
This sequence comes from Acanthosepion pharaonis, assembly GCA_903632075.3. Classification (NCBI taxonomy): domain Eukaryota; kingdom Metazoa; phylum Mollusca; class Cephalopoda; order Sepiida; family Sepiidae; genus Acanthosepion; species Acanthosepion pharaonis. The sequence continues at coordinate 68,333 of CAHIKZ030000599.1, forward strand.
TTTTTTTCTTTTCATTCTTACGTATATAAGTTTTTTTTTCATCTTTTTATATTACGTATGTACATTTATAACCAGTTCTTTTCTTCTTTTAACAATTTTATCTTCATGTAACTGTATCCCTTTAACTTCTTCACCGACTTACAGACACATCACATTGAAACCCCGGTTCCCGTACGATCACCGATGTTAAGCAAAGCCGAGCCTGGTCAGTACATAGATGAGTAGCCTCTTAGGAATACCAGATGTTGTAAGCTCGGATGTGCAGGTGGTGCAATAGATAATGGTTCGGAATTGGAAATCGGAGAGCCGTGTTCCAATTCCCGTTGAGTTCGTTATATTTACTTACGCGCAAATACTGTTGGGAAATGTTTGAATGCACCACTTTCCCTTCCAGCTATGGGTTAATTAGTAACACTTGTATCTCTAAATCTAAAAAAAGTTGTCAGTCTTTAAATAACCTCCAAAGGGTTGATAAGCCGTAAAAAATGAATCAAATAGATTTTCCTTCCTTCCTTAACCTTTACTTTCTTTTATCTAGTCTCTTTTATAATGGTTTTTCCTTTCTTTCCCTAATCCTGTTTTTGTAAGTCCATTTTACCGTATCGAAGTCACTATATAATATATCTTGATAATTGATAATGTGAAAAGTCATGTTGGCATTGAATGAAAAAAATAACGGAAAAATAAACTAGGATTTTTATTTGATTGACAGTTCCGAAAAAGTCTTGGTACCATTATTAACATGGAAAATGTTCAGACGAACTATATTCCTTAGTTCCACTAGTCGTAGCTTCTACAAAACACAGGAAGTTGAGGAGAGCTATGATCACTAACGTGCTGAAAGGACATGGCACATAGAAGAAGAAGCTATAGAAGTACTATACTGTTAAGAGTAAGTGTATTTGTCAATATAGCAAACAGAAATTGCGTCTCTCTCTCTCTCTCTCTCTCTGTATATATATATATATATATATATATATATATATGTATACCAGGTGTAACAGCAAAATTGGACCTTTGTTAGATTCAACTTTGAACCGTTGTATCTTAGAGATATCTAACAGGAATTCTCCGAGGTTTTTATAACGCTATTGGACTCTACCTTGAGCTATAAGAATGTTTAATTACTCTCTAAGCTTAACAAAAGAATCGTGATAAAATCGATCATAAATGAAAATGACATGTTCATCATTAATTGATCATAACTAAGGATCGGAAGGATTGAAATTAAGTTCATATATATATATATATATATATATATATATATATATATATATATATATATATATATATATTTATATATATTCTAGGATCATTTTCAAACTTATTTAAGATGATCTTGACCCTCTCTAACATTATACCTTTCTTTCTTGGAGTAAACAGTTGCCTCACCCGTTTCGCGTACGATTTCATTTTCAAGACTTTTGTCACTGCTCTTTGGACTGTATATATTTGAAACTCGTCTTATGGATTGAGTTGGATCTTTTCTAATTCATCTCTTTAGCCCAAAGTTGAAATGATGACCCCTCTTCCTGCTGTGACCTCCTGATTCAGATTTCCTCTCTACTGCTCCCTCTATTTTAAACTTATTTACCATTCTCTTGATGGTTCTTGAATGGACTTTGGAGTTGGAAGCCGGAGTATGAATATTGGTGCCATAGCTGAAGGCCTGAATGACATTTCCCTCTCACCATTGCTCACTTTAGAAAACATTGGGGCAGATACAGAGCGATAATAACCTATTTTTTTCGAGGTGAATAAAGGTTTTTCAGTGATTCTTAAGAGAAATGTTATCAAGATGGCTAAACGTGTTATCTGAAAATCTGGGAAAAAAGTAACTCAATAAGATAAGTGTTTTTTTCGAAATTAAACATTTTGTGGGATGGAAAATTATGCTATCATGTGACACGATTTGGACAATTTTGCTGTTACACTCGAAATATATATATATATATATATATATATATATATATATATATATATATATGTGTGTGTGTGTGTGTGTACGAGTGTTTGTGCATGTGCATTTTATGATCGCTATAAAGTCAAGTATATATATATATATATATATATATATATATATATATATATAGTTTCTGGTCGCAATATCGTCAAACGCCCTATATCTATATCTATCTATCTATCTATCTATCTATCTATCTATCTATCTATATATATATATATATATATATATATATATATATATAAATATATGGAAGCCAACTGCTCTAAAGAATGAAAACATTACTGCAATGTGCTCAAGAAACCTTTTAAGTCAGCATTAATGAACCAACACCATTCAGATAAGTGATAAGTCTCTCCACATTAATTCTCTCTCTCTGCCTATATATATATATATATATATATATATATATATATATATATATATTGATAATATTAGTGGTCAGTATATATATATATATATATATATATATATATATATATATATATAACTCCTCGCTGGAAAACTTCTCTGTTAAATTTTAATCCCCACCTTCACCTTTAGGCCTTCCTGTTCTTCTTTCTTCTGTTACCCCTCTCTAGAGCTTTCATACATTTCCCTCCCACACTTGTTTCCCACTCCCACACATACACTCTCACTTAAATTTTATTTGTTATACCCGGAGTTATATTTTCCGATTTATTTTGAATTTCTAGGTCTGATGAATTGGATCCTGATTACGATTCCAATGTAATAAATTATAACCATGGAATATTAGTATTTGAGCCTTTTTTCATTATATATATATATATATATATATATATATATATATATATATATATATATATATATATATATTATAAAACGCACAAATATGTAATCTTAATTGTTCATTTAATTGTGTTATGCATTTGATGAAAAAATTCTGGCCATTGTAGAGTGGGATAAATTGGTTTACGAGCTGAAGACTTTCGTGTAGAAACGAAACTTCAAGAAATAGCTGTGGGTAGAAGAAATGGATTCAAGCATGATTAGAACCTGAGTTTCCCTGAATTGAGGGAACCGTTCAAATATGACTACATTGTCCAGCAGATATGGATGGCAGAAAATGGATGACAGAACTTGAACTGGGTGGGATAGTAAGACGGACAACCACTGCTTAGAGCTACAAAGAGGAAGAGGAGTATGTATAATTTTATTATTTATTAAAACAAAACATGTTAAAAGTCTCTACACAATTATAATAATGTTTCGACACTACAAATGTGTCTCCTCGGGCGATGTTAAACTACAGGCGAGTGAATGATTTATTTAATTTCAAAAGCAGAATACTTCCTCTTTTTTTTTTCGAAAAAAAACAAAAAACAAACAGAATAAAAATAGGTCATGACACGAAATTGTCTGCATACAAATCCTAGACAATTCCCTTATGGACAGAAGCAAGTAGTTACATTATTTCGCAAAAAAAAAAAAACTCTTTTAAATTAAATGTTATGTATAGTGGAATTTTACTTCATTTGTTCTCATTTTAAACTGTATATATATATATATATATATATATATATATATATATATATATATATATATATATATATATATAATTCTTATCAAGTGATGATGTTGAATGTAAAATAAATTCAACATCATCTCTTGATATGATACTGAGGTGTTGAAACAAAATGGCTATTTTTGTACTGATTTTATAACATATTTATGTTATAATTTTTAAATAAATAATTATATCTGCTCTACTCTGTATTGAGCACTCTTTTAAGAATAGTAATTGTTGGTTATTGGAATTCATTCCGTATACACCAATCATATACTTGGATATATATATATATATATATATATATACATATATTAAATAATGAAATAATATATATATATATATATATATATATATATATATATATATATATATATATATATATATATATATATATATATATAATGAATTATTCACACAAAACAAATACAAGGTTAATGATTTAATTGGCAAAATCCATCGTTATGAATGAAAAGATCCTTGTTTCTATAAAATAACGGATTCGGAGGTTTTTGTATATTATTTGAATTGTTTCGACGATGGATTTTCGCCAATTAAATCATTAACCTTTTGCATTTGTTTTTGTGTGAATAATTCATGAATTTGTAAATTGATTGCACGTTTATCGTAATATATATATATATATATATTATTACTTTATTTTATATATATATATATATATATATATATATATATTATTATTATTATTATTATTATTTTAGCATTATTTTTAGTGGATACCTGTATTTGAGTAGATGCTCAGTTAATTTAAACGGTATATTTATTTTCCTCTCCCGGCCTGAATATACGGGAAATCTTATTAAAGAAAAAATATGCGCTCTCCTTTTCTTCCGAAGACTGCTTTGCTTATGTTTTAATACAGATACTGAGCAGATATAGACATTTCAGGAATTTATAACGAGAAGGATTTAGCTTAAAGACACTTTTCCCCCGCCTCTTGTTGGGGAGCGCGTTTTTTTCTCTTTAATAAAATTTATCGAATATTCAAGCCGTTAGACGAAAGTAAATAGATATACTATTTAATAAATAAACGGAACCTCTACTCAAATATAAGATTGCACTAAAAATGACGTTTAAAGTGATCAAATCTGTCGTATTAATAAATAAAAAAAAAACATTACTTCTTTAGAAAATCTGGAGATTCTAACAGTTCTGAAGAATTTTTGCTTAGTTTTTATTTGTTAGTTGTTTATTAGTTATTAGCTTTTTATAATTATTGCCCATTTTATTGTATTTTTATTTGGTATTAGTCAAATTCTAAATTGGCACTAATTTCCAGCCTAACTTCAAAACCGTATTTCTTTCTTCAAACTGAAACTATTGTAATATGTTCAGTGGCATGACGAAACAGACGCAATTTGTCTGACGATGTTGACTGATATCGAAATGCTACGTTGGTTGTTTGACATGGGTGGAGTTAAATCAACTGATTTAGGAACGTCTGGCCAAAATGAAGTTTATACAGAGTGGAATGAAGCAAGTCATGTGAGGTGTGTAGCAGTGGAAGCATTTTTTATTTTTTAGCAATTTAGCCCAAGTCGTGGGAGGTGTCGGCCAGGTAGTATTTCGATGCGCTCGAAATGTACAGACGAAGTGCAAAGGAGAAACTTTTTACATCCGCCACTTTTTGGAAACGAACTCCTGCGTTGATGTCTCACCGAATTCTACAATCCTAACCTCTTCAAGTCAAGGACCAGTTGTTATATATCCTCCATATCTTCATAATCTTCACTTCCTACTTTCTACATTTACGTTCACATCAGACACATTTTTTTCAGTAATCCTCTACGCTGAGAGGCTCTTGAGCCTTGTATCTGGACGAGTAGTAAAAAATTTAAAAAAAAAAAAATCTTTCTCTCTCTTACTCAAATTATAAATAAAGCGAAAACTTATTTTTAAAAAAATACCAAAAAAAAAAAAAAAAAAAGAAAAAGACTAAAGATGTTTTAATTCTCTTTCGGTGGTCTTATCGGGAAGATGGTATTGATGGAATTTGGGCATCCGGAGTATGGTGAAACAGATATGATTGAAGATGATGCGTTTGAATTCAAATGTGTTATTTACATGGTCGTTTTTGCAACCTTTATTTACTGAAATACAAACAAATGCATATTTTCTCACCTACCCGCCCCCATATCCTTCTTTGTTAATGCTTTTCTCTTGCACAGTGGGCCATCAGTGTCACTGAAATGTCAGACATTGAGAAATAAGCTCATAGTTTGGAAACATGCAAAAAGAAATGAAATTAGAAAAAAGGCAAGAACTCTCGGCTATTAAATATTGCTGCCACATCCGGTTCTTAACAAAATCGACAAAAAGAATCTGCAGTGTTATCAGTTCTAATCTGGTATCTCGGTTTCAGTCACCTTCCCACAGTCGTAGCATGGCATCCCTCTGTCTTTTCTATAAATATTTTCATGGAAATTGTTTTAATGAGCTTTTCTCTCTGGTACCCCAACGTCATGAATTTAAGCGTAGTACTAGATTGTCAAGTAGGTCTCATCACAAGAGGTAGATGTAACTGAAAGTTCTATTCTATACTTTACTTCTCGCCTGTGGAACTCTGTACAGGCCTCTTGCTTTTCTGTTCAATTGCATTAAGATGGAATGCATGGTTGTTAGCAAAAGGAACAGCCCAACATGCAAGTAATTTTCAAGGCTATTATACAGCAGTGTACATTGGACAATTTCCTAACAGATGAAGAGACGTTAAGCGACAGAGCTTTTACTCTGCAGAAGGATGCTGAGAATACCACTAACTATACCAGCAATGACGAGGTTTGAATGATAAAGTGAAGAAAAAAGACACTTGTACTTAGAATCAGAAATTCCGAGTTGAAAGTACTGGGTCGAATAATGAGGAAAGAACGCTTGGAGAATCAGAGAGACAAAGGTTGATATACCGTAAAGCAAAATAAACCAAACAAATCTGACAGTCAAAGGATATATTGAATGAAAGAGGCAAAAGGAAACAGGAACTAACCTACCTAACGAATGTTTCAGTATCTGTCTATATTTCTGAGATGAGGTATTATGTACACTATTTGCATTATCCGGACTATTGTCCTCATCTTTGTTGCTATATTCATCACAATATTCCGGCCTTTGTACGCTCCGGCCTTCTTCGAATGTGCCAAGTGTTCTTAAGGTTGTTTAGATCCAGTGACAGGACCCAAAAAGGCTGTGAGTCCAATACTTGGTTAAGGCAGTGGAGAACTTGGAGAGGTGAATTAACAGGAGATAACTGATAACTGATATCCATTAGACATGGCACGTGGAATTAGAACAGTCTACCCCAGCGAGCGAAATAAAGTTCGACATTCCAACCACCTGAAGAAGGCCGGAGCGTACAACAGCCGAAACATTGTGATAAATATGACAACAAAGATGAGGACAATAGTCCGAATAATGTAAATAGTGTAACAAATGTTTGTCAATTTCTCTCTGCAGAGCAGAAGATTAGCAATGATTTTCCACGTCCTGAAAGGTCACGGCTAATAAGAGAAGAAAGACAAAGATTTCAAATGATGATACAATGAATAATTTTCGATTTAATCATTGCTTCAAAAAACTACCCCACATCAAAATGTTTTCTTATTAACAATTTTGCTACTGCAATGTGGCCTAGGTGTGCTAGACCGTTTTTAGAGGGTGGGAAAAGTCAATTGCCATTTGTGGAGCTAGTTAACTGCCATTTTACCCACCACAGTGAACCCTCTCTTCCTCCCATTAGAATGTCTGATGCTCAACTCCACGAGAGCGCCCGTTTACGACTGCTTGGTCTCACACTGTCCGCTGATCTTAGATGGAACAACGACGTTGAATCAATAACTTCATCTACTGCAAGAAAAGTTGGTTCTCTGTGTCGCGCCAGAAATTTTTTCTCGCCTGAGGCCATCCTTCAAATTGCATGAATATTGCTGCTATATATGATCTGGAGGCCCCGCTGTTCGTCTCAAGTTCCTCGACAAAATCCAGAGACGGATATGCAATGTGATTGTTCCTGATCTGGCATCTCGTTATCACTCACTTTCTCACAGACGTGCCGTCGCCTCCCTCTGTCTTTCCTACAAATTCTTTCACGGTAACTCATCCGACGAGCTACTTTCGCTGGTTCCCAAACTGCACGAATTTAAGCGTGCTACTAGGATGGTATCTCAGTCCCACCCTGTCGAAACGGTTAAATGTAGCCGTCTCTTCTACTCTAATAGCTTCATGTCTCGCACTTCTAGTCTGTGGAATTCTCTTCCTCTTACTTGCTTCCATGAAAGTGTTATAGTGGAACACACCTATTCTATAGTTAATAGACTCTCCCACCTATAATAAGTAGGAGGAGTAGGAGTCGGCAGGGAGTTGGTCAGTCGGTCGATGTCGGGACGACCGTTTGTCGGTTACTAAAGTATCAGCCACCACAACTAGATTTCTCTGCGTCATTACCTATAATATCAAGTTCCTAACGTTTTGTACGTCGAACCTATTTTTAGGAGCGACTTAGTACAAATACACGCCTCCACTGTGAAACCACTACTTAACAGAAAGCTATGATCTTCACTTATTCAAATGCAATGTCAATCGACATTTTCATATGCCTTGATCTAATTCGCCGTCCTTCTCTTCATCCTTTCCTCTTCCAGGCCTCTTTACTCTTGCTCCCACTCTCTGTAACCCCTTGCGGGTTAGTGGCACTTTCGCCTTGATTGGGGTGAAATGCTTAAAAAAAATTACTTGAAATAAATGACTCTAAAGTCGTTGACGGTGATTTCTCGTGGGTTCCTTCATTTTGGATTCGATCTGATACTGCGCCAAACTAAACGGCACATCCAACACACAATGTAATAAAAATACGTTCCAAAACAGATTCTATCACACGCTTCTTCTTTGTTTATGTGACATGTCCTTTCAGGGTGTTGGCGATCTTGGCTCTTTGTTATTTCCTGTCCTTTGTTGTTCTTAACAAATTTTTTCTTTTTGTTATCTCTCCTAAACCTTATTACGCCATCCATTTACTCAAGCTCGCTAGTCAGGTGAAACGCTGATTTCTGTCCGACCCTCTTGCCTTCAATCTGCCTTTTGAGTATCAAATTTTCCAAGCTCTCTTTCCTCGTTTTGTGCCCTAGAACTTTCGATTGTCTATTGTTGATGTTCAGTATAAGTTTCCTTTTAGATTCCATTTTTTATCTCAAGCTTTATCGTTGCTCACATGTTCAGTTCATGGTAATCTCAATATCCTTCTGTAGAACCACATTTCTTTTGCTTCAAGTCGATCCTTTATGTGTGAGGAGATTGTCTAGCACTCACTGCCATGTAGGAGCCATGATCGCCAACTTTCTGGAGTTACACGACAGAAGAACGCTGTGATATAACAACGCGGATTAGAGTTTTTCGTATTTTAGAAAGTTGCTAGTTTCTTTCTAATATTCCATTATATGTGGCTTAGGGCTATATCATGTTGAAACACCGATTCTCGTACGATCACTGAAGTTAAGCAACGTTGATTCTGGTCATTACCTTGATGGCTGACCTCTTGAGGTGCTATAAGCTTGGATGTTCTGGTGGTGTAATGGAGAAGAGCTTGGAATTGTTAATCGGAGAGCGGAGTTCCAATTCCAGTTGGGTTCGTTATATTCACTTACGCGCAAATAATCTTGGTTATGGTATGGATCCACCTCCTCACCATCCCCCAGCTATGGGCGAGACTTGTATCACTAAAATAATTATTATCTCAAAAACAATTCTTATAATCAAATAAATATTTTCTGGCTTTAAATAACTTGAAAAGGGTTGATAAGCCGTAAAATAACGAATCAGTCAATCAAGACAATATAAGTTACGTAAACACACGTGAGTATGTCCATAGACGCGCCAGTGTTAACCGCCTTGGTATGAAAATCTGTGAAACCTTTTTCATAACTAATAGAGACAACCTTCAGAACGTAAGTCGGATTGCGTGTGTGATATTTTCTCTGTGTTTAGCAACCCTTAGCATTCCATTGAAACCCTGAACAAATGATTTATTAGTTTTTTTTTTTTTGCGATTAACGGACGTACATCGTAATAAGATATAAGCCGATATCATATTCTTTAATTACTTTTCCCCATCGGGCATCACTTTCCTTCATTACGACTGTGCAGTTTTCCTTCTTTTTCATTTTCATATTTGTCTAATACTTTCTTAGTCACATAAACTTCAAAAAGATTGGTTAGATATCTAACGACCCACTGAAGCAAGCAGTTTATATTTATTACACAAATTATTCTGAATCGTATTCGCATCTGTCATATTTTTATTGCTTGTTTCGGTCGATATGTTCTGCTGCTTTTCTTTACGTGTACATATTATTCGACAATTCTTAGTTTTACCCAACAGGTTTTGAGTTCATGAATGCGAATGATATGTCGTCATCACACAATACGAATTTAAAAAAAAAATACTTGAACATTTGCTACGGAAGACCTTAACGACCAAATATTGTTCTTTTGAATCTCTGCATCTCATTGAATTCAATTTCATATACGGACTACCTAAACAATCTATTTTTGGCAAACAATTTTGCATTAACACTTTTCCAATAATTGTTCTGTCACTTATTTTAACCTTATTTCAAAAGTTATATTTTCATTTTTCTTACATGCATGTTTTATGGTTGTTAGTAAAAGGAACAGCTATCAAATTACAAATTGAAGATACCAAAAATCAAACAAGTACATAACTTTAAATATCTGGGAAATGTTTTATCAGAGGACGTAACGTGTAACACTGAAATTCTAATGCCCGTTACAATAGCGAAAGATACGCCCTTGTGCAAATTAATTGAAACAACTTCTTTAGTTTCCTTTCTTTCACCATGAAGTCAGTTTTAGACCCACTGGAGTGACAGGGTGTAATCGATTTCTATTTTTTACTCAGATTGGCTCTTTTGCAATGGTTATGCAATAATATGAATCTATTTTCGGGGTGTATGATGAAATTTGTTTGGCTTTGAAAAATATTGCGTCATCCGTGATTGCATCAGATTTTTTATCACGCCCAGACACTACTGTCTCGAATGTCGATTAGTTGTCCTACGGCCATTGCCTGCGATGGACGTTACTCCAATGAAGCATACGAAAATTGTAACTCTGCACGAACACACTGGCAAGCCTTACCAGTGAGTACTATAGACTGGCCTGGAAACTCTCCTGATTTAAATCCAATCGAGAATCTGTGGTCAATCTGTAAGGAGCAACTTCATGGAATGGACATAAGAAGTACTAACATATGCACTGAGTTATGTTTCATTGAAAAAATACAAAAAAGTAAATAATAACTGAATTATTCGTTTTGTTTCAATTAATTTGAATAAGGGTGTAACTTCCAAAATCTAAGCAAAGTATTAAGAAACAAAGAAGTTAGATAGAAAGAAAAGAGTACTGAACTGTTACGTTATATCTGTCCTCTGTGAATGCTGGACAATCTCCTCACAGTTGAAGAAAAGATTTGAAGCAAAAGAAATGTGGTTCTACAGAAGGATGCTGAGAATACTATGAATCGAATATGTGTTACGACGGAGTTTTAGAGAAAATGACAACAAAAAGGAAATTTATACTTAACATCAGGAAGAACCAGTTGAACTTTATAGGGTACATAATGAGAGAGGAAGGAATAGAAAATTTGATATCCACAGGGCAAATTGAAGGCATAAGAGACAGGAAAATAACGCATAACATATTTAGTGAGCTTGATTAAATGGGTAGCAGAACAGGTTTTAGGAGAAATAACAAAAAGGCAAAATTTATTAAGAGCTACAAAGGAGAAGAAATTGTGGAGACCCATGATCGCCAACGTCATGAAAGGACATAACACATTGAAGAAGAACGTTATGCTATTCCTCCTCGGGTTAGAGTTTATCGTATTTTAGAAGATTAGTAGTTATTTTCTAGTATTCCCTATTAGGTGGCTTACCGCTAAATCACGTTGAATCATCGAGTCTCGTACAATCACCGAAGTTAAGCAACGTCTTTAGTTAGATGGGTGACTGCTTGTGAATACCAGATACATTGAGTTTGGATGTGTGGGTAGTGTACTGCATAACAGGTCGGAATTGGAAATCGGATAGACGTGTTCTAATTCCAGTCGGTTCGTTATAATCATTTCACTTCAGTTATGTGCCATGCGTGATACACGCTTAGGCGATCATGTATCTTTCGATACATGACTGATCAGGCAGATTTTTTCCCGCAATAGGTAGCCATTTCTTTTTGCAGCTACTATCCAAGGCTATAGAACCCGGTCTGTCCGGCTATTTACCCATAGCAGGGGAAAAGAAGGGGATTCATACCTTTTCCAAGAGTATTAGCACATAAGTGAATGTAATGGAATCTACTGGAATTCGGACTCCAATTCCTCAACCCGAGCCGCTGTCCATTACTCCAACTTAAATTTAATGTTCAATCCAGAACCGGTCCTTTGCTTTTATTGCATTTTATATCAAATCGTAACATATACGAACAATTCAAGTAATGCTTAAGGTTTGGGCTTTGTTAGGGCCGGAAATAAAAACACAAATCGAGGAATTGAGTTAAACAAATATATTAGCAGAAACAGTAATACAAACATATATACAAACGAGAGTGTTACAGCAAGAAAGTTTGGTCCGACTGTCAGAGTCCGCAAAAGGCAGTCGCTGCTCCTATTTTTATAGCTGGGAAAGTCCATGCGTGCGTGGGTAAATTACCATAGCACTTAGCGAGATAATCTATCTCATATCTCAACGATGTTCTATGCTAGATCCGCACTTGGTGCCTCACAATTGTTGACGAAATACCAGATTAAGATAAGCTTATTATATCTGAATCCCAACATATGTGAACGTTTCGAACGCTTCGTCATATGATAATGGTGAGGAAGCACACCATTAATACTGTTTTGTGCTTTGGATCATCATTTAGATAACTTGTTTTTAGCTATTTTTATCTTGTTTAGCGGCATATCAAGTTCTATGGGTTATTTAATGACGAAATCTAAATATTTTGAACACAATTATATGCCTTCATCTAACTATATTTTGAACCAATTGTATGTCTTAACTAAATATATTTTGAACAAATTGTATACCTTCAGCTACAGATGAAATGTACTGTTGGCAATTCTATAATAAAATGTATTACTGTTCATTTTATTCTAAATATGTCATTTTTTATATAAAAAGTATTGCTGGTATTTTTTACTATAAAATGTATTTTTATACTTTCATAGTATTTTGTGTTTGGGGAATCACTACTTGCCTATAGCTGAGACCCAAGCAAGTGCTACCACCCCGGTTTCCCCGAGAACAAAAGCAATTAAGATGTGGTTCAATGCTCCTCAAAACCTCCAATTCACCGAACTGAGGCTTTGCTGCCGGATGTACTTTATCATCATACCAAGGACTAACCATTTTAGCTTACAAAATACATAATTCCGAAACAAGTCATAAAAACACATAAAATTGCTAAATGGATTTTTAAAATCCGACATTGATTGTTATTGCTATAAACGTAATTTTTAGTCGGGGTACACGTATGAGGTGACAATTTTTTTTTTATTTTCTTAAAAGTTGAAATGAATATCAACCAGCCTAGATCAAGCAATCGAACCGGTATCCCTTTTTTTCTTAAGAGAAACTACTCATTTAGCCGAATCGTGCCGGTACCACTTTGGCTACGGGAGACCGTCCATACAATGCAAGGTTTAATTACCTATTTAATTATTCCACTTAATAATATATTATATATATGTTATCTAAATTAATCCCGAATTTGTTCACGAAGTTTTTCCACATTTTTTAAATTTGTTTTTGCTGGTGGATTATCTGCCTGAACGCTGATCATCTTAAAATCGTACGCGAACAAGATCGAAACACATGAAACTTCGAGAGCAGATTTGCCTAATTCATGTCAATGATTCAGACACGTTGATCGAGCTTACTTGCCATCGTAAACATCGCAGAGCCGTTTCATCACAACCTTTCAAAATTCAACATGAGAAAACAGTGCGAAGCCAATTGGGAAAATGACTCAGTAGGCTGGGAATCGAAGAGATGGCCTGCACGAACATTCATGTTGATCGAAATAATCATCGCGTGCAGAGTTCAGAGTCTCTCCGGTAATACCACGTTTAATTTAAAAAAAAATATCCTGCAAACATTACATTTTTTTAAATAATTTCAAACCCAAACAAAACGATAATACCACTAAGACGCGAGTGGTTACTGTGAGTGAGGAGAAAGGACAATAAAAGAACAGAGTTAAGAAAGAATGACGATTGGGATTTAAGTTGCATTTAACTTTTTGAATAAAGAATGAATGCTACTAGTTCGGTGATAACAGCATCGCTAAAAGAGGCTTTCTTAGACTAACCTTCGAGACCAAGACGAGCATTCAAGTTATCTAGAGTACATCGGCCGTGATTTGACCTGGAGGAGGATGGTTTTCACCAGGTTTACTTGCCCAAATGACACCACGTAAGAATGAATACCTCTCTGGCTTTTAATCCTGTATGGGGGAGGGAACTGGTCGGGCGCGCAGCCGCGAATCGATTCTACGATGATGAAACTGATGATGATGAATATGATGATGATTATGATGATGTTAAGCGTACCTCAGAAAAAATACACCCCTACCCTCCCTAAAATTAACCTCGTTTTCGAACGTAACTCATAATTGATACAACAATAGTTAATAAAAAGGAACACGCTACCGCCCATGTCTGAATAATTGGATTTCGCTGTATCCTTGGAAACAGGAAATTATGAATTTATATGTGCGTTTAAAACTCAGTAAATCTAAAAATAAGTTATTCCAAAATTCACTTGAAGATGAAACGGAACTAATGCTTTTAATTTAATTATATAATTAAATTTGAAGTTTTTAGCTACCATTTTTTAAACAAGGTTATTACTGTGTAGCGAAAAAAACATATTTTAAATCAGTTAATTTATAATATTTATGCTTTGTAAATTTCATTGAGCACTGTTTTGTAAAAATAAAAAATATATCAATAAGAACACCGGATTATATATCTTACTGTTCTTTCTTTATATATATATATATATATATATATATATATATATATGTGTGTGTGTGTGTGTGTGTGTGTGTGTGTGTGTGTGTGTGTGTGCATGCATTTGTTTGTGTGTGTGTTTGTGTGTGTACGTGTGATATGTACGTATACACGCAGTATTTTGTTTTCTTTTGGCAATTTCTTCATCCTGGCCCTCTTTGTAAACAGTGTGAGATCTGTGCTTCATTTTTTCATGATTTGTTTTTATCCTACAAGACACACCAAGATTCTTACAGGCGAATCCATCAACCGAAAAGACCACCCTTATGCAACAAGTTCCGGCGTCAATTGAGCAAAGGTCAGTGCTTTTCAGTACACACAAACACAGCACACACCCACACAAATTGCCACTCTCCCTCCCTCACTCGCTCATTCACTAACTTACTCCCTCTCTCTTTCTCTCTCTCTCTATATATATATGCAATGATATATATATATATATATATATATATATATAGAGAGAGAGAGAGATAAAGACACACACACACATATATGTATATATATATCTGCGTCTCTATGTACATTGATATCTTATTGTGCTATGTTTCTTTCTGCGTCTATTATTTTATCGTTTTAAATATACTATATTTGGATACTCCGTCTTGAAGGGACACGATGCATAGAATATATATATATATATATATATATATATGTATATAAAGAGAGAGAGAGAGAGAGAGAGAGAGAGAGAGAGAGAGAGAGGTGGGGAGATTTAAACCAATCCGATTAAACACGTTTTATTAAATAGAACGGATGTAATGTCAGTTAAGACATCTGAGGCCAAGTTATTTAGAGTTTTATGCGTAATATCACAAGTACTTTCGACCATCGTTTGTCGTTTGACAGGAAAGAAGTTAGAAGTCTATATGATGACTCTTGGGGCGCTGATGTTGTTAACGGTCTGGATTATGATGTGACCGTGGATTTCAATGCTACGACTGCAGAATAGCTTTTTATCGTCAAGTGGCTATAAAATGACCTTACAGTTCAAAGGTATTTTAAAATGTAAGCGCCCTGATTGAAGCAATTCTTTTTTACTGAGAATGGGTTGATGCACATCATTTGATCTAAAGAACTTTAAGTATTTTTAATCATTTTTTCGCAGTTGGCATGGTAGCTTACTGATGTGCTTTCAACCCAGAAAGAGTATTATCGATTTTTGCGTTTACGTGTGAATATGATACTTTGTTCGGAAACAGACTAATCTTGAGAGATATATTCTTATATTTTTTAAAGCATGTCACCCCAAGCAAGGCAGGGATGCCACTAGCACGCAAGGGGTTACAGAGAGTGAAAGTGAGAGTAAAGAGGGGTGTATGAAGAAAGGATAAAGAGAAGAACGGGGATATTGTTCAAGATATTAGAAAATGTCGATTGACATTACATTTGAATATTTGGAGATTATCAGGGGAGCAAGTAAGAGGAAGGGAATCTGTTGAAGTAGAAGAGACGGTTACATTTAACTGTTTTGACGGTGAAAGGGTGGGACCGAAATGCCAACCCAGTATTACGCTTAAATCCATGCAGTTGGGGTACCAGTGAAAAGAACTGGTCAGAACAGTTACCATGAAAATATTTGTAGAAAAGACAGAGGGAAACCACATAATGTGTGTGAAAAAGTGACTGGAGTCGAAATTCCTGGTCAGGAATTATCAAATTCCATATCCGTCTTTGGAGTTTGTCGAGTACCTCGAGATGATATATGACAACAGTATTCCATGCAAGGACGAATGGCAGATTTGTAGATTAGAAGGATGGGCGCAGACGAGAAAAACTTTCGGGTGCGGCACAGCGAACAAAATTTCCTTACGGTAGATGAAGCTACTGATTCAATGTAGTTGTTCTATTTCAGGTCAGTGGAAAACGTCAGACCAAGAAGGCGCAGATAGACGCTCCCGTGAAGTTGAGCCTCAGGAGGCAGGAAGATAGGAGGCAGGAAGATTTCTCTATGCTGAATAAATGAGAGCAGTTTCGTTTTGGAGGTATTAAAGTTTACAAGCCATTTCCTGGTTCAGTCAACCATAGATTGGAGGTCGTTTTCGTGATCAACGACCAGGTTAATTTTGTCAGCAATGCCGGATTTACTATTGAGACAGGAGTAAATGGTATTATCGTTTGCGTAGATGCCTACTTAGAAACTGATGACATCAGGAAGATCGTTGATGAATATCAGAAACAGGATAGAGCCTTGGGGAACACTAGCGTTCGTAGGAAAGGAACGATAGGAGAACCCGTTTAGGTTTGTCAGGAAAGATAGGATTAAATCAAATAATCGACCTCTAATATCGTATCCTTGAAGCTTACGAAGAAGACCGGCATGCCAAACCCTGTCAAATTCCTTAGAGATATCTAGAGCCACAGCTCGGGCTACACCGTTATTATCAAGAGTTTAGTATACAAATTCAGTTATCACCCTAAGCACATCAACGGTAGTCCGGGCAAAGCGGAAACCATATTGTTTGTCAGAGAGCAGATCATGGGAGATAAGGTGCTTAATCACTTGGGCATTGATTTAAGCCTCGAAGACTTTGACGAATAGTGGTTGGAGACTGATAGGACGTTAGCTAGATATGTCAGAAGGGTCTTCAGAATTCTTAAAAACAGGGATAACAGATTAGAGCGTCCAACAGGCTGGAAAGGAAGAGGTGGCAATAGTTATATAGTTTGGAGAGAACTGGATCCAGCTCAGGAGCATATTGCTTTTGAATTACGTCTGGTATCACGTCACCATCACTTGCTTTTTAAGGGTCTAATTTAGAAATGATGTGCAATACCATTGACGGGGTTATGCTTATGTCCCTCAATAGAGCCTCAGTTTTAGGGGGGAAATCAGGTGTAGGTACTCCGGGCCCGTCGAGTGTTGAGTTGGATGAGAATTTCCGAGCAAAGCATTCTGCCTTATCAGCTGTGGAAGTTAGGAATTGATTGAATAGAGGAGGAATTGTGCCGCCAATAATCTTTAGAACCCAACTTGCTAGATGCAATACGTTGTTTCATCCTATCAGCAAGCAGTAACTTTGCTTCATTGAGGACACGCTTGTACTCATTACGAGCAGAGACCAAGAGACATCTCTTGCAATCAGACATGTCTCTTCGGTAAAAACGAAAGAAGTGATTCCTATGGGCTATAGCAGTTGAGCAAACACCTGAGAACCAAGTTGAGCGCGATTTAACTTTATATTTTCTTTCTGGGATGAAAGCCTCGATGCCAGCTTGAACCCAAGAGGATACCTCAGACGCACAATTTTTGAACGGGGTGATTAAAAACCACATTCCCAGGGACGTCGAGAAGGAAATCACGGGACGAGTCCCAGTCTGCGCGTTGATAACAGAAAGATATTGTTAGTACGAGGTTTGTTGCTGGAGGGGCGTTGAAGGAGATATTAATAGATACTAAGTCGTGATAAAGAGTTGCCAAATGGGCAGAGCCGCGTAGCGCTACGAGACAGAGATGGAGGTAAACCAGAGATCGAGAAAGGAAGCGTTGCCGCCAGAGTTACTGGGTAAACGTGTAGGAAAGTCAATCACTTGCGTGAGTGGTTGAAACGTTAAGGATTTGTATCTCAGCGTAGTCATTTACAGAGTGTTTAAGCCACATAGTATGGTGAGGGTTAAAGTCACTGGACACAAATATGTGTGCAAACGGATGTAGAGAGATGGTCTTGTCTATATTATCGGAAATGCTATCGAGTACACCAGTCTTGAGAGCAAGGGAAACGATAGGGAAAGAAAAGATAGCTTACTGAATTGAGGAGAGATTGGCGGAGACACATTAACGAGTGATCTGGAGATTCAAGAGAGAGTTCCCTAGCCAGTGGACGTAACTCCCAGATCATGCATGTGGATTTTAGAGTCCTTTAGAAGGAGAGGAAGGTTCCCAGGAATCGGGAAATAAGATGAGAGAATTGACAAGTTAAGGTTAGTCTCGCAGAGAGCTAGTATATCAGGAGAACGATCAATATATTTTGGTGCTTATATTTTTTATTACCGACAGGGACATAGGCTCCGAAATTAAAAATGAATTAGTATGAACTTTAGAGTAAGAACAATAGTTTTTTGCAAAATAGATTTGTAAAGAAGTGTTATTAGTAGCCATAACGTTAAGAGTTTCAACATTTTTTGGGGGGAGGGGGATTTGATGAATCGTAAGAGATTTTGCCTCACAAAGCCTAGTACATAGATATGCATTGAAACACAGCATGACGCAAATTGCTTATTGCTTCTTTATCGTTTATGTAATGGCTGTTCCTTCAGGGAAGTCCTGTTACTTTAACCTCTATTCATATGTAAACTCACCTCGGACCTCAAATGGAACTCGTACATATCGCTAAAGATGCTGGAAAATCATTGGTTCACTGTACCGCTTCATTAAGTACACGACTCCTCCCGCTAACACCTACCTTTACAAAAGCCACAGTGTGTGTTTATGTGTGTGTGTGTGTGTGTTTTAGCGGCATATCAGCGATTTATGGGTCATTTAATGTCGACATTTAATTTTCTTGAGAGCATTAGTAATTTCTTTTACAAAGGCTTATTACTGGTAATATTTGTTTATTCTATTTTATTGTTTTTTAAAAATATTGCTGGTAATATTTTTATTATGAAAACGTATTGTCCATAGATGGGACCCTAACAGGTGATGCCACCACAGGGCTGGGTGGAACTGGGAGCAACGGCAACTAAAAGGTGGTTACACGCTCCTCAAATCTTCCCGATCAGAGGCATTGCTGCCGGATGTAGTTCATCGTCATACCCAGAACGAACAAGAGCCAGATCAGGCAGAAAATGAAGTACTGTTGCTATATCTTTACTTTCCACCCAATCTTTACTTTCCACTCTCGATGCCGTCCAAAAGCTTTTTCGCGTACTTATAGGTGAGAAATTATTTTCCGCCCTACAAGTCCTTTCTCACAGACGAAACGTCGCGAGCATCTCGTGGCGCAAACATTAATTCGATGGAACGTATTCGGACGAACTACATTTCTTAGTTTCATAAGTTCTAGCCTTCACAGCTAAGATCCGACATCCCACGCACATTGTGGCGAACCACCAACCATTCCCTTTCTATACGATTTATGAGATTTAAGTTCCACTCGAGTAGCTTCTTCCCACGTATCACTGTTTTGTCGAACCGACACACAAGAGGAGTCTGCACCGACCAGTCTTAACCTGTTCAAGTCTAGGGACCATTATCTTCCTCACATATTCCTATAAAATCTGCCTCTACTCTGTAACCTGCTACCTCTAGTGGCTTTTGGTGCTTTGTTCAGGGTGACAATCATTCTAAAAAAATAAATAAATAAAATAAAATTCGTGTGCACAAGACTGGAGAATCCCCTGAGAATGGCGAGCATTGATTAATGGTAGATATCAAACTTAACATTGTAAAAACAGTTGACGAAAAGTTATCGTAACAAACATGAGGAATTCTTGATATTTTGTCAGATTTTGAAAAGTCGCTCATAACGAGGATTATTCAGCATCTACGAGGATATGTCGACTAAGGAATTTATAGAACGAAACGAATATCTGTTGATGGAGGAAGCGGTAGCGAGTTTACCGCCAATATTGTTTGTTGGAAAAAAACGCTTAAATGAAAAAAAAAAAAAAAAAAAAAGAAAAAAAATAGCTTTTTAGTGGAAATTTAAAAATAAATAATATCCTTTTAATCTGAAAGTAATGTTACACTGTTTTCTCATCTCTACGGCGGTGCATTCTTATACTTGTAGAATCTGCAACATCTACTTGATATAAACCTCTATCTCTCTTTGGAGTGGCTTCATAGCGTATTTGTCTCTTGCATCTGTAGTCGTTATTCGAAACCCAGAATTTCACATGATTATTTTCAATGCCGACAAATTCTTCCATTTGTACAATTAGTGCGACACAATCTGTTTACATCCATAACTGCAACAGAATTTGTTTACTTGTAAACTCTACAACATATAATCTATTTATCTATGGTAGGTTTTTGCTCAGTAAAAAGAACAAGAACACAGTATGCTAAAAAACCCAAAACAGTAATCCGAGAACTCGATTCTGAAATAGCCTCATCTAGCATCTCATATTGGATGTCATGTATGACGTCTAACTCGTTCAGATATCTGTCTATATTTCTGAGATGAGGTATTGTATTTATTTACACTATTTACATTGTTCGAAGGGAGCGGCCTGTTTCTTACCACAGCTGAATGGGATGAGGTACGCACAATCCTTATTCATATTCTCTCTGGGAAGTCTTACACGGAAGAGATGACAGCGAAGTGTTGAAGCACTTTTGAAGGTCGTCGTAATGTTATATGGACCACAAATAAATCCCTTCACATAGGATAGGCAGAGCGTACAACAGCCGAAACGTTGTGAATATGGCAACGAAAATGAGGACAAGAGTCCGAACAATGTATACAATGTAAATCGTTCAGAAATGTCTAAACAATACCCCGTGCAAAATCGTTTTCTCAGCTCAGTGTGAGGAAAGGACAATAAAAGAACAGGCTTCATCTTGACAGAAGATAAAGATTGATGTTGCATTTAAAATTTGAAGATTGTAGGTGGCAAGGAAGCAAGGGAGTTTCACAGGTGAGAAAAGAGCGAAAAAAAGAAACTATAAGAATAGATATGGCGGATGCATCTATTTAGTTCAACAATAAGAGTGTGAGACCTAGTTGCCACTCTAGCAACACGCTTAAATTCGTGTTCTCGTCAGATTATTTACCCTGAAAATACTTGTAGAAAAGACAGACGGAATTCACGTCACGCCAGCGGGAATGTGACTGATGTCGAGATGCTATCTCAGGACTGACCAAATTACAGACCCTTCTTTGAATTTTGTCAAGTATCTCGTGATATATAGCAGGAGAGCCAGACCAGATATGGCAGTAAAAATTCAATGCACGGAAGAAGGGTCGATTTATAAATAATCGCGTTGGATTCTGACGATAACATCTTTTTAAGTATAGAAGAAATATAGGCGGAGAAGCCACAATTATATAATCAGATGGAGACACGGAAAAGACAGGCGGATGGTTAATTCATTATTAGCGGCCACAATCCTAACAATATAAATATGCAGATGACACAGTACTGATAAAAAGGAAAGGAAACTGAAATAACTCGTCGTATTAGGCACACGATTTTAGGCGGATGGTTTTCATTATTCAAATTATGTGCAGATATCTGAAAAAGCATGAGATCAATATAAGATATGCAGAACGAAGCAGAAATAGCTTAATAATCGATATAATTTTTTCTACCATTTTAGGCGGATGGTTAATTCATTATTAGCGGCCACAATCCTAACAATATAAGATATGAGAGATAAGGAAAGGAAACTGAAATAACTCGTCGTATCTAGGCACACGGAATTAAGGCGGAGTTAATTCATTATTAGCGGCCACAATCCTAACAATATAAGCCAGTGATAAAAGACAAGGAATGGAAACTGAAATAAATCGTCATTATCTAGGCACACGGATACCATTTTAAAATTCAGATGATCCTAACAATATAAGATATGTAGATGATATTAAAGACAAGGAAAGGAAACTGAAATAACTCGTCGTATCTAGGCACACGGAAGAAGAAGTAGTTACCATTTTAGGCGGATGGTTAATTCATTAAATCCTAACAATATAAGATATGCAGATGAATACTGATAAAAAGACAAGGAAAGGAAACTGAAATAAATATAAGATATGGAAGAAGATGACATTTTAGGCGGAGTTACATTATTAGCTGATAACAAAAAGACAAGGATAAAAGAAACTGAAATGAAATAACTCGTCGTATCTAGGCACACGGAAGAAGAAGTAGTTACCATTTTAGGCGGATGGTTAATTCATTATTAGCGGCCACAATCTTAACAATATAAGATATGCAGATGACACAGTACTGATAAAAGACAAGGAAAGGAAACTGAAATAACTCGTCGTATCTAGGCACACGGAAGAAGAAGTAGTTACCATTTTAGGCGGATGGTTAATTCATTATTAGCGGCCACAATCCTAACAATATAAGATATGCAGATGACACAGTACTGATAAAAGACAAGGAAAGGAAACTGAAATAACTCGTCGTCGTATCTAGGCACACGGTCACAATCTTAACAATATAAGATAGAAGATAAGAAGACAAGGAAAGGAAACTGAAATAAGTTACGATTTTAGGCGGATGGTTAATTCATTATAGCGGCCACAATCCTAACAATATAAAAATATGCAGGCCTGAAACAATCCCAACAATATAAGATATGCAGATGACACAGTACTGATAAAAGACAAGTTAAAAAGGAAACTGAAAAAAACTCGTCGTATCTAGGCACACGGAAGAAGAATTTTAGGCGGAGTTACCATTTTAGGCGGATGGTTAATTCATTATTAGCGGCCACAATCCTAACAATATAAGATATGTAGATGACACAGTACTGATAAAAGACAAGGAAAGGAAACTGAAATAACTCGTCGTATCTAGGCACACGGAAGAAGAAGTAGTTACCATTTTAGGCGGATGGTTAATTCATTATTAGCGGCCACAATCCTAACAAATATAAGATATGCTGAAAAGATGTATCCAGGCGGAGTTAACATTATTGCCACAATAACAATAAAAAGCAGAAAAGGAAAGGAAACTGAAATAACTCGTCGTAGGCACACGTATCATTTTAGGCGGATGGTTAATTCATTATTAGCGGCAATCCTAACGTAGATGACAACTGATAGAAGACAAGGAAAGGAAACTGAAATAACTCGTCGTATCTAGGCACACGGAAGAAGAAGTAGTTACCATTTTAGGCGGATGGTTAATTTATTATTAGCGGCCACAATCCTAACAATATAAGATATGCAGATGACACAGTACTGATAAAAGACAAGGAAAAGGAAACTGAAATAACTCGTCGTATCTAGGCACACGGAAGAAGAAGTAGTTACCATTTTAGGCGGATGGTTAATTCATTATTTAATTCAATTATTAGCAATATAATCCTAACAATGATAAAGATATAAAAGACAATATAAGACAGTAACTGATAAAAAGACATTATTGATAGAAGAAAGGAAAGGAAACTGAAATAATGCCACATTATTGATAGAAGACAAGGAAATGAAACGTCGTATCTAGGCACACGGAAGAAGAAGTAGTTACCATTTTAGGCGGATGGTTAATTCATTATTAGCGGCCACAATCCTAACAATATAAGATATGCAGATGCCACAGTACTGATAAAAGAAAAGGAAAGGAAACTGAAATAACTCTCGTCGTATCTAGGCACACGGAAGAAGAAGTAGTTACCATTTTAGGCGGATGGTTAATTCATTATTAGATATGCAGATGCCACAATCCGGATGGTTAATTCATTATTAGCGGCCACAATCTAATAATATAAGATATGCAGATAAGTACCGATAAAAGAGAAGGAAAGGAAACTGAAATAATAAAGAAGAAATAAGATATGCAGATGACACAAGTAACAATATAAGATAAAAGACAAGGAAAGGAAACTGAAATAACTCGTCCACAATCTAACAATATAAGATATGCAGATGCCACATTAGAAGAAGAACTCGTCGTATCTAGGCACACGGAAGAAGAAGTAGTTACCATTTTAGGCGGATGGTTAATTCATTATTAGCGGCCACAATCCTAACAATATAAGATATGCAGATGACACAGTACTGATAAAAGACAAGAAAAGGAAACTGAAAAAAACTCGTCGTATCTAGGCACACGGAAGAAGAAGTAGTTACCATTTTAGGCGGATGGTTAATTCATTATTAGCGGCCACAATCAAGGAAAACAATATAAGATATGCAGATGCATTATTAGCGGCCACAATCACAGATACTGATAAAATTGAAAAGGAAAGGAAACTGAAATAACTCGTCGTATCTAGGCACACGGAAGAAGAAGTAGTTACGATTTTAGGCGGATGGTTAATTCATTATTAGCGGCCACAATCCTAACAATATAAGATATGCAGATGACACAGTACTGATAGAAAAAAAAGAAAGGAAACTGAAATAACTCGTCGTATCTAGGCACACGGAAGAAGAAGTAGTTACCATTTTAGGCGGATGGTTAATTCATTATTAGCGGCCACAATCCTAACAATATAAGATATGCAGATGCCACAGTACTGATAAAAGAAAAGGAAAGGAAACTGAAATAACTCGTCGTATCTAGGCACACGGAAGAAGAAGTAGTTACCATTTTAGGCGGATGGTTAATTCATTATTAGCGGCCACAATCCTAACAATATAAGATATGCAGATGACACAGTACTGATAAAAGAAAAGGAAAGGAAACTGAAATAACTCGTCGTATCTAGGCACACGGAAGAAGAAGTAGTTACCATTTTAGGCGGATGGTTAATTCATTATTAGCGGCCACAATCCTAACAATATAAGATATGCAGATGACACAGTACTGATAAAAGACAAGGAAAGGAAACTGAAATAACTCGTCGTATCTAGGCACACGGAAGAAGAAGTAGTTACCATTTTAGGCGGATGGTTAATTCATTATTAGCGGCCGGATAATCTTAACAATATATAAGATTGATAGAAGACAAGGAAAAGGATATGACGGAAGAAGTTACCAAGGCGGATCTGAAATAAAATATGCAGTATTGATAGGCACAAAGGTAGTTACCATTTTAGGCGGATGGTTAAGGATAGCCACAATCCTAACAATATAAGATATGCAGATGACACATTACTGATAAAAGAAAAGGAAAGGAAACTGAAAAACGATGACACAGTTCAATCTAGGAACTCGTCGTATCTAGACCAATCAACAATATAAGATAGTGTCGCGACAAGGAAAGGAAACTTGAAATAACTATCTCGGAAGAAGAAGTAGTTACCATTTTAGGCGGATGTTAATTCATTATTAGCGGCCACAATCTTAACAATATGTCCCTGATCAGGAAAGGAAACTGTCGTTCGTATCTAGGCACACGGAAGAAGAAGTAGTTACCATTTTAGGCGGATGGTTAACATTATTCAATCTCCCATTCATTATTGATAAAAGACCTAATTTATCTCATTTATATTATTTCATTTTTAGGCGGATGGTTAATTCATTATGCGGCCACAATCCTAACAATATAAAATATGCAGATGCCCATTGTGAAATAGGTATCTCAAAGTTCCAAGGCGGATGGTTAATTCTTTTTTCAATATTATGCAGATGTGATAGAAGACAAAGAAAGGAAACTGAAATAACTTTCACGGAAGAAATTTTTAATTCTTCCAATTTTTAGACACATTATTGATAGAAGTAAAAGCGTTATTAGCGGCACAATCCTAACAATATAAAATATTTTTTTCCTCCCCCTAATTTATCATTCATTTATATTATTTCAGTATGCGCTGTGAGGGTCAAAGTCTCCAAGCTCTCTTTTCTCATTATGTGTCTAAGAAATTTCAAGTTTTTCTTCCTATTTTTAAGTAAAAGCGTCCTTTTTTTCTCCCCGGTTTTCTTAAAGCCATCTCATTACTCACATTTCCTTTCCATAGTATTCTTAGCATTCGTTTATAGAATCACGTCTCTGTCGCTTCAAATCTCATCATCGTCTAGCTTTCCCTGTCCTCGAACAGGACTGATATTACATAGATAGTAGTTTTTTCTCTGTAACAACATCTTCCTGTCAATTAATATGTTTTTAGCCTCTTTTCTATTCCAATTCACCTTCGCAGCTCTGGGTTTGATAGAGTATGTCACGAAGAACTTCTTGACAAGCTTGACATATGTGGGAACGATATAAAGTATCCTGCAAGCTATATTGGCAGTAAAGCGCCTGCATACATATAGGAAATGTGTTCAGTGCACACACAAATAATATAATATATATATATATATATATATATATATATATATATATATATATAATAGAAAGAGGTTTAAGACAAGGATGCACCTTCTCACCAGACCTTTTCAACTTATACAACGAGGCCATTCTGAGAGAATTAGAAGTCCTAACCGAATTCATTATTAGCGGCCACAATCTTAAGATATGCAGATAACACAGTATTGATAGCAGACACGGAAAGGAAACTGAAATAACTCCCACAGAAGGTAGTGAAGGAAAGCGAGAAGAAAGGACTAAACATCAATGGCAAGGAGCAACATCCAAATTGCAGATTGTAATCAAACAGGTGCAATAATTTAGATATCTTGGAAGCGTATTAAGAGTGGAGGGGAAGTGCAACAGTGAAATCCGAAGTTAAGATAGGATAGCGAAAAGTAAAGTTCCAAAAACTGAGTAAAGTATTAAGAAGAAGATAAAATTTAATTGGAAATAAAGAAAAGACTAATGAACTGTTACGACATATCAGTCCTCTTATATGGCAGTGAATGCTGGACAATCTTCTAACAGATGATGAGGAGACTTAAAGCAACAGAAATGTAGTTCTACATGTGAGCAACGACGAAGTTCTAAGTCACAATGGCAACAAAAAGGACACATATCCTTAACATCAGGAAGAGACAGTTAAAATTTCTGTGGCACATAATGAGTTAAGAGGGCTTGGAAAATTTGATACACGCAGGACAGTTTGAAGGTAGGAGTACAAACTACCTAGCGGGGGGGGCTTGAATAAATGCGTGGTGGATCAGGGTTTGGGATAGATGTTAAAAAGACATGTTATGAATCGCTATAAAAAAAGGAAATTATGGAGAGCCATGATCGCCTACGTCCCTGAAGGGATACGGCACACAGAAGAAGTAGTTACGATTTTAGGCGGATGGTTAATTTCTGTACCTGCTTGATTCCATACCTTGCAGATTTCCTCTTACTGAGTTGTATAAATTCTGTGTTTTTACAGTTTGGTAGTTAAAAGTTGTCCACTATTTATTCTAGAAGATTTTACAGCTTTAATCTTCAGAAGAACTGAAGAATGTTATGTTTGAGATTTACATCCTACAAGTTTATTTAACCTTTAGAGTGAGGCAATCCTGAAAGAATTAGAAGACCTGCTGGGGTTCATTAATGGTGGCCAAGGTTTTAACAATATCAGATATGAAGATGGAACAGTATCGATAGCAGATACAGAAAGGAATATACAGGAACTTCTGTAGAAGGTAGTAAAGGAAAGCGCGAAGAAAGGACTAACTATCAATTGCAAGGAGACAGAATATATGGTTGTTAGCAAAAGGAACAGTCGAAGATGTGAACTATGAATTGGAAACACCAAAATCAAGCAAGCACAAAAAATAAATAAATAAATAAATAAATAATATAGCTTGTGCAAAAAACAGAGAACAGAAAACACAACACCAAAATCACAGGAATAACGAAAGATGCATACCTAAAGCTAAGCGAGGTATAAAGAAACAGGAAAATTTCATCAAAAACAAAGAAAAGATTACTAAATAGATATTGAATATCGTTCCTTTAGTTCTCTGCGTCGTGCCAGAAAGTTTTGTCAGTGTCCATCTTTTTAAATCTATAAATCAACCATCCGTCCTTGCAGGGAATATTGCTGTCGTATATGGTCTGGTGCCCCGGCTGTATGTCCCGAGATCCTTGACAAAATCCAGAGACAAATATACAATCAGGTTCTGATCAGGCATCTCGTCTAAAGTCGCTTTCTCACAGACGTGCCCTGGCTCCCCTCTGTCTCTTCTACAAGTATTTTCACGGCAACTTTTCCGACAAGTTATTTTCGCTAGTTTCCATACTGCATGGGTTTAAGCGAGCTACTAGGCTGGCATCTCGGACCCACTCTTTCATTGTGGAAACGGTTAAATATAACCGTCTCTTCTACTCAAACAGCTACTTCACTCGCACTTCCCGTCTTAGGAACTCCCTTACTCTTGCTTGCTTCACTGATAACTATAATCTTCATATATTCAAGGGTAATGTCAATCGACATCTTCTGATACCTTGATCTTGTTCCCCGTCCTTCTCTATATCCTTTCCTCAAACACGCCTCTTTATTCTTGTTCTCAATCCTCTGTAAACCTTTGCGTGCTAGTGGTACTTCTGCCTTGCTTGGGGTGAATTTAAAGAAAAAAAATAAAAATATAGAAGCGAATGCTGGACAATCTCCTCACAGATGAAGAAACTTGAGGCAACAGAAATGTGGTTCTACATAAGGATTCTTAGAATACCGTTGACTTAAAATACGAGCAACGACAACGAGAAAATGGAAGCAAAAAGGATATTTATAATCAGGAAGAGACAATTGAAATTTCCAGGGCACGTAGTAGGGAAAGACGGCTTAGAAAATTAGACATTCACAAGGCATATAGAAGACAAGAGGGACAGAATACAGCAGTGAATAACCTATATGACAAGCTTGTGTAAATTATTGACAGAACAGGGATTAGGAGAGATAGCAAAAAGACAAGCATATCTAAGAGCAACAAAGGGCAGTACGTTGTGGAGATTCATGTCCGCCATCATCCTCAAGAAACTCGTCAAATAGAGGAAGAGACAAGATAGTTATTTTCATTCACAAGCCTGGCAGATCTTAAGCTCTTTTTGTATTCTAAACATATAAATTTATATGCATAAATACACCATATGTTTTACTAAAGGGTGTATTCTTTGCTACATAATATTTATCAACAACGTCTCTTTAGTTTTTGGCATGTCAATCAATTTCTATTTTCAAACACCTGTAATTCAGATTAGGTGTGATTTTCGGCAGTCAAAATAAACTTTTGTGCCCACTAATCGTAACGAAAATTAACAGATTTATTACTTTGTTTTACGGCATATCAACCTCAATGGATTATTTAATTCCGGCAAGATTTTTATTGCTGGTAATGTTTTTTTTTCAAAAAATGTATTGCAGGTATTAAAACCTATTTTACACTTTCATAGTGTTTTGGAGGGTTAACTATTTGCCCATAGCTGGGACCCTAACAGGTGCTAGCACCTCGGGTCAGTGTGGACCGAGGAACTACAGCAATTAAGAGGTGGTTCCACGCTACTCAAGATCTCCTGATCAGAGGATTTGCTGCCGGTTGTAGTTTATCGTCATACCCAAGCCGTCTCATTCGGGTTGGAGATGGGCGTGTTACCCCTCTGCAGAGGTGCAGTCAGCGTATTTGAAGCCTCAGCCAACAGGGCGACAGATTCATTGTTAAAGAAATGAATTAAAACAGAAAAGGAGACAATTTGCATAAAAAAAAAATATATATATATATATATATATATATATATATATATATATATATATATATATATATATATATATACACACAATACAGAGTAATAATTTTATGCATAAAATTCTGCAGATTGTCCAGTACTCACTGCCATATAGGAGGACCGATATTGCATAACATTTCAGCACCCTTTTCTTTGATTTTAGCAGAATTAAGAATGTACAAAACGACTTGCTCTGCGATAGCAAGCAACAAAAATAAGTTAAAGTACACTAAAAAATAATACATTAAACACTTTTCATACCAGACTAGAAACGCGGCCAGACATGTCTTTTTTTGCATGTTCTGTCTATGTTTTCCGAAAAGCTTTTTCGAAATACAACGGAAAGATGTTTCCGTTTACGATGCTCCTAGAATTAAATTCGCCGCGTAATAGATTACATGTTAATCCTCTTATCTTTGAAGGGAAAGCAACGGATTTTTCAACTTCCGAGAAGTCGGAACCTACACACACACACACACACACACACACACATATATATATATATATATATATATATATATATGTATGGGGGATGCTTAATGTAAGAGCCACATACGATAACGTCCATATGTTTGAGAGCCACAAGACATGAACAAAATTTACTCGTACGTTTTTGTTACGTACATATTTTGTTACAATTTTTTATATAAATATTAAGAAATGCATGTATGCAATAATATTTATTCGTATATACAGTTTTTTAAACTGTTAATTTGTATTGGTTTCAGTAATCATAAAGTACACGCATATATATATATATATATATATATATATATATATATATATATACATTTATATATATGCATATATATATAAAAATAGGAAAGAACACGTTAGGTAAATAATCTGGAGTTCTTTAGTTTTTATTTTAAAAAACAGTGCTTCATACGAAAGTAGAGCTTAAATTATAATTATTAAAAAAAAAAAGATTCCTTCGCTACATAAGAGTTCTCATGTTTCAAAAACAAGATCCAAAAACCTCAATATAATTATTAAAATTAAACTGAATTAAAGTATCAGTCCCTGTTTCATCCTCAAACCAAAATTTAGGAATAACCAATCTTGAAATTTACGTATATTTATAAGCATGTTCATTCATAAAATTAATTAATATGGAAACGGCTGGAGCGACCATTTCGGTAAGGGGCGTATACCAAATGTAAGAAAAGAAATATTTTTAATGATATTTTTTTTTCTTACTAAATATCTGGTTAAGTCAGGGAGGGAAATATATATTAAAAAGTAAACCAATAAAATTGGAGGTATTTTAATCAGATACCACCTTACAAAATTACACTTTTATAATATTTTTTTTCTTGGGTATAACGATAAACTACATCCGCGTCCAGGGTAAGATGATAAACTACGTACAAGAGCAAGGCCTCTGATCAGGAGGTTTTGAGGAGCGTGGAACCATCTCATAATCGCTAGTGTTCCCAGGTTCATATATATATATATATATATATATATATATATATATATATATATATATATATATATACGCTAAAAGTAAAACAATATCTATGGCTTAAAATGATTTTTTAAATGAAAAATCTACCTTGAAGTTTTTACTTTAGTTTTAATTAAAAGCAAATAGATTAAATTTAATATTTACAAAAGAAAAATACTTTGCGCTATTTCAAAAACTTATTTAAATCTAATGTAAGGGTTTTTTGGTTGCTAAAATAGCTGATTAGTGACCTTTTCAAGTCGTCTTCCATCATAATGTAATTCTGTTCATTAAAAAAATCATCCAAAAATAAAATAAAATATAATAAAAAAAAATTTAAAAGGATTAAAAAAATCTTCCAAAAATAAAATAAAATATAATAAAAAAAAATTTAAAAAGATTAAAAAATCTTCCAAAAATAAAATAAAATATAATAAAAATTTTAAAAAGATTAAAAATCTTCCAAAAATAAAATAAAATATAATAAAAAAAATTAAAAAAGCTTAAAAAAAATCTTCCGAAAATAAAATAAAATATAATGAAAAAAATTTAAAAAGCTTAAAAAATCTTCCAAAAATAAAATAAAATATAATGAAAAAAATTTAAGAAGATTAAAAATCTTCCAAAAAAAAAAATAAAATATAATAAAAAAAAAATTTAAAAAGATTAAAAAATCTTCCAAAAAATAAAATAAAATATAATGAAAAAAAAATAAAAAGATTAAAAAATCTTCCAAAAATAAAATAAAATATAATAAAAAAAAATTTAAAAAGATTAAAAAATCTTCCAAAAAATAAAATAAAATGAAGCTTTATTTTCGGAATACTAGCAGATTTAAAGTATCATAAATCTAATTTGAAACAGTTATCATTTAATTAAGTTTAAAATATCACACACACACAACATTCTTTAATCCTACAGTAGCTGCTTATTTATGACATATTGATAGTTATCTAATTTCATTCTATGGTGGGGATTTAGGCGTTAAAAAAGTAATTGAATTAACTTGAGTCCGTCATATATAATTTTTAAGTACTCAGTAATATTAAAAATTTAAGAAAATATTCTCCATAATCTAATGTTTTATGGAATTTTAAATATTTTTTATTGTAAATTTACTATAGTTATGGCTCTTATTTTCTGATAATGTCGTGTATGGTCGACCGTATATATATATAAAAAAAAAAAGCAGCACGTGTATAGACATAAAAAAAATTCAAAATTCTTTCAAAAATATTAATGTTTGATGATTTGTACTAAGCTTTTCCATTTATGATTAGGAAAATATAGTTTTTATTTGAAAATAATATCATCTAAGAGGCTGAACTTAATACAGAATTTAAAAAAAAAATTAAAACTTAATAAATTATTCTAATTATAGTTAATTAAAATTAAAAAATAAAAACAATTCTTGTAAAAATCATTATTCATCAAAATTTATTTTTCACTTCATTATTATTTTTTTCATCTGGGAATTCAACTATATTGTTGACATGGAAAAAAAAAATAATAATAATCCCTTACTATAAAGGTAATTTACATTAACCAGAAAAAAGGCTTAGACACAAGCGTCTATCTTTTAATTTTGAATTTTAATGTAACTATAATAGCAAAAAAACATTTCGATTTCATTTTTTGCCTTGAAAAAGTCGGAAGACGAAACGCGTCGGCAAAATGTATGATTTTTTTTTCCAATTGTCATTTCATACCAATCTGTCTTGTCCACAGAATTCATCTGGGAATTTTATAATATATATATATATATATATATATATATATATATATATATATATATATATATATATATATATATATCGCAGATAGAGTATATGAATATCGTTTGTGGTGTGACATTGACTCCCAACATGCAATGTCAATTACTAATTCCTCTCTGTCTTTAAACACACAGACACAAACACACAAACACATACACACAAAAATATATATATATATATATATATATATATATATATATACACAAATATATATATGCGTGTGTGTATATGTATGTATGTATGTATGTATGTATGTATATATAAATGTGCGTGTGTATAGATAGAGAGGAATCAGTAATCAACATGCAATGATTAATATTTCCTCTCTATCTATACATACACAGACTCACGTATATATATATATATATATATATATATATATATATATATATATATGTTGTGTGTGTGTGTGTGTGTGTGTGTGTGTGCAGACAATTTTTGTTCCAAGCCCGTGTGTACGGGTTCGGGCTCCCAAATTCAAACCACCTTGTGTCACAGCCTGACCACGTGGGGATTGAGTAAATACAAATTACTGTCCTGAGTAGTTTGTAACACGTCATTTATTATCTCTCAGTTGCGTCTCTGTCTTTGGGCAGAGTGCGCACTGTGGCGGCTCCGTCAATGACAAAGTTGCAACTGAGGAAAATTATACTGAGCGGCGCCCAGCCCTGGGGAACAGCTGCTCGAAACCGCGCCCTTTCATTGCACCAGGAAAGGGATCGGTGCTCGCGTCGAGACCACAAAACCGACGGTTGCGGTGTTTTCGGACAATTGTTGTCCCTAGCCAGGGTGTACGTGCCCGGTCTCCCCACATTAAACCAACCTTGTGTCACAACCCAATCTCGTCAGTGTTGATTAAATACAAATTACTCGAGAGAGTAATTTGTAATACATTATTTATCATCTCTCAGTTGCGTCTCTGTCTTTGGGCAGAGGGCGACTCCGTCAAAGGACAACTGAAAAAAATTATACTAAGATGTACCCAGCACTGGGGAACAGTTGCCCAATGCCATGCCCTCTCATTGTATTAGAGAGAGAGATCGGTGCTCGCAAAGATGGTTACGGGGGCTCGGGCAATTTTTGTTCCTAGACCGGGTGAACGCGCTCGGGCTCCCCAAATTAAACCGTCCTTGTGTCACAACCTGGTGCCGGGAGTAAATTAAAATTACTCTAAAATAGTCTGTAACACGTTTATCTATCATCTCTCAATTGCGTCTCTGTCTTTGTGCAGATTTCGATCAGGGGCGAATCTGTCGAATTCGCAACTGAGGAGATTTATACTGAAAGGTGCCGGCCCTTGGAAACAGCTGCTCGAGGCCGCACCTTCTCATTGCACCAGACAGAGGGATCGGTGCCCGAGGCCAGCGCAACCGACGGTTGCGGGAGCTCGGGCAATTTTTGTTCCTAACCCGGATGTACGTGCTCGGGCTCCTCACATTAAACAGATCTTGTGTCACAACGCGACTCCGTGCGGAGTCGAATAAATACTAAATTACTATAATGTAGAGATAGGGTTTTTAATCTCACAATTCGTGGGAGAATTGAGCACCAATATTTTATTTATTAGTATAGATTTCATAATATTGGTTGAATGTAAACTAAATGTTGAATGTAAAAATAATTCTAATTTCTATTTTTCCATCTTTACACTATATTAATTTTATCTTATAAATTGTCCCCTGTTCTGTCACCCATAAAATAAAAATAATTGTTTGTACGGAAAATAGGATTTACGGACATCAAATCGTCATTAAAGTGACAGCAGAAAAATTATCGTTGAACTTTTAAATGTTAAGCTTAAACATTAATTCAACACTTAAATGTAGCGATCAATTTTGAGTTCTGTAGTTTATTGATGCCTATCGCATCTACTCAAAAATTTTAAGCTGCAATTTTGGATACAAATCAAAATAAAAGTTACTCACTTGAACCATAAAATCAACGATAATGGCTAGTTTAATATATTAATATATTTATTTTAACCTTGCATAATCTGGCAACCCTGAATCTGAGCTCAAAGAAAATCATTTCCTGCGCCTAACATTTCAGGGGCCTTTGAATGAGCTATGAATCATTGAAATCGGACCAGTGGGAGCAGAGGAGTTGTTTGGACACACACGCACACACGTACACAAGCACACCTACACTGTACTTTATATATTAGATTTTCCCCAATTCTTTCTCTTCGGTTGATATTACAATATGTTTCTTATCTGTAGAATAAACTCATTTCTTATTTTTACCTATATAAAATCATATGTAAAACGTTTACATATCTAAAATATGTTTTGTTTTTTTTTTAAATATATAGAGTAATTGGCCATGGTTAAATGTAATTAGCAGAAATGCCCAACAATATGAATTGACAAAGTTTGCGATTTTTTAACAATAACAAGAAAAAGAAACGAAAAAACGAAGTTAAAAAATAATATTAAAGAAGCAAACAATATGTTTAAGGCAAAGCAACAGTAATAAGGCAAAATTCCACAAACTAAGAATGGTTTTAACACGTAAAAAAGGATACAGACAAACTATCGCAGTATTCTGGCTTCAAAACAAGACCAGAACTGAGTTTGGGTGACCGACAAGTGGCCTATTTTATTGGTTAGGGAAAAATCCCAGCGTGTTTCTGTAGTTTCGTCTATAAATTATGGAAGGGTTAGTAATTTGCAGTCATTCCATATAGAAACGGGTCATTTCCATCGGGATTTTTTGTTCACGTCCTTGTTATTATTGAAAAGTGCCTAATTTCATCCACGTTCATCCTGCAGTGCTCTCTTGCATGTTTGTCTTTTATTGTTTGTCTTTATTATTGCAGTTTTGCTTGAACTTTTTCCGTGTGCTGATGTAGGAACCCCACCAGTATGGCGGCATCTCCCACTACTTCATCGGTTTGAGCAGTGGATAGACCAAAGAAGCATCCCGGATATTACAAGGCCTAAAAAGAAATATATAAAGATTACATCTAGGGAAACAAGCAAAATTCCACAAACTCAAACTGGTTTTAACATTCAAAGTAGGATACAGACAAATGATCCAGCGTTCTGGCTTCAAGGCATGAACGAATAGAACTAAGTCGGATGAGACCAAGTAGTGGCTTACTCTTATTTGTCTTATCTTAAAATTCCCAACATGCATCTGTGTGTTTTGTTTATAAATTTGGGAAGTGGAGATGTTTTTGCAGTTGATTAGAACCAAGAAAATATAATAAAAATAATGTTATTAGTTTTACATATGACTAGCAGCATGGCCCGGCGTTGCCCGTGCTTGATTAAAAAATCGTATGACTCATACAGCAATCGCTATCACTTGACTTAAAATATTTTTGCCTTTCCTTGCCTTTAAAGGAGTGCCCTTTGCCGTGCTGATGTTGCTACATGCCTTACTTCTTGCCTATCTCACACTGCGAATTTTTTCTAAGCTCTATACTAAACATTAAATCTGTTACGAAAAAAGAACTAAACAAAATGAACACCAAACGATCAGCTTTAAAAAAGGACTCGTAACTGGAAAAACCGACTGAAAAAAGAATGTTAACAATAAATACTTTTTCACACCCAACCCAGTTCTGCGGAATCAGAATCAACGTTGAGTTTAGCAAGCGAATGAGCCAACTGGAGTAAAGTGCCATGCAGATTTAAATTTTTCCCACTTGTGACGAGTGGAACTATCGATTTTTTTTTGCATGCTAGCATGCTAGTTAACAGAAGCATGAAAAAATCGATTATTTTCACTATCGATGGGAGGTGGGAAATACAAAGTCGGTCTTCGCCTCCACACTAACTTGGAGCATGTGCATGTAAATTATGGTGCAAATCCGTCGAAAATTGCGGCTGTGCATTCGTTACACACACACACACACACACACACACACACACACACACACACACATCCTGCCTTTTATAGATAGAGATTTCGAATTTAGAATATTTCGCGTTTATCATAGTACATGTAACTTAAAGAGAAAATAATGACATAATCAAGATGTTGATATTGCAATCTACACGGAAAAAATGTGAGGAAGGAAACTTCCATCATTAAGGGAAAAAGCAATAACAGTTAGTGGACTTGATAAACTTATTTTCCTGATAAATTATTTTATGAGAAAGATTTTATAAATTTCAATCAAATATAACACTGTTTGCTCAGTGAAAGAATGCTGAATGTTTCCTTATTAGGAAATAATTACTAATGTCATTATCATTACCATATATAAAATTATCTTATTTCTTTCTTTTCGGTAGATTTTACAATTAGAACGTGCTTGGCGCCGAAGTATTTAGCAAGTTTGTATATTGGAAAAGTAATTGTCTGCTGAAAAAAATAAAGTTATTTCCTCTGTTTAGTTCAGTCTGAACCCGGACTATACGAGTTGGACGGCAAGCGAGGATCAAACCGACTGTATAAGTACAGTTTGATCTCTCTCTTGTTGCCTAGCGGGAATGAATAAGTCAACTGGGTTTGATATGTAGTTTCCATTCTATAATGTTCAATCAATGTGGTTAAAAATATATATGACACAAGTACGAATATCTAATGCTATTTTTGTTCGATTTTTAAAATGTAGGAAAAGTTCTCATGCTTAATTTTTTTTGAACAGCAGATAGATGTGTTCTGATTGCTACATCATGAATAGTAACAGTCTACTGTATTTTAATTCACTCTGAAGTGCTGTCATTTCTATACCTTATAGTTAAGTACAATCCACGAGTACTCAATTGGATTTAAATCAACTGTCAAATTCGGCCAATCGAGCATTTTTTCCTTTTCAGAGAATCTGTTAGCGAAATGTTTCAGATCTTTATCATACTTATTTAATAACAATAATTGTCCGCAATTCACATTCAGAAGTAACAAACTTCCGGTGATGGTTTAAGAGAACAAATTAGAGCCTTGATCGTTCAAAAATTTCTTAAATGTTTTCAGGAATAGTCTGAAGTTTACCATTTCTGGAAGAGAGGTTTCTCTCAATAGTTCACTGATGATATTAAAAAAAAAATAAAACAGTATCTTTGTTTTATAGAAAGGAAAACTCCATTCTATACTGTTGTAGCATATCTACAGACGATAATGGCTATGTCCCCATTCGCATAAATACAGTAGTAAATACTGTATGTTGGTCTGCAGTTCGAGATGCATCTCCATCTGTGCTGGTCAACTCTCTGCCTCCGGGCAGAGAGGATCCTCAGACAAGGCTATGTCAAAGGGCAGAATATTCTCTCGGGAAACAGCTACCCGACCCCATTTTATACGGAGTCTACGGGGAAGTTTTGGCCGACCCTTAGGGCTGGGATACTCCACATTAAATTCGGCCTTGTGCCACATCTGACCGCGTGGGGCGGCTGGTAGATATCCTGCAGATAAAGATTCACTGTGGAATTCACTTGACTCACTTCTAGCAGTTGACTACTACTTCTACGCGCCGCTGGCGAATCTTATATGTGTTGTTCTCGTCCTAAGTATTAGCGTTCATTACCAACCTTCGTTTGATTATTCTATTCAGTAACCTTCCCTAGGTTACAGCATATACAATAAAAAGTAGAAAATACCAGACCCGAAATGTTAGTGAAATTCAAAGACAATTTGTAGATACATGTACACAGATTTATTCAACCGCATAAGCGCTAATTTGTTTCCCTGCTTTTCGCCACCTTTGAATCAGCTTCATGATTTCATCCTCCGAGAACTTGGCATCCTTTTGAACATATATATTGTAGTCCACTCAATAGTTGAACAACAGAGGGTGTTCGGTGCGGTGTGGTTTAACGGATAACGGCTAGGAATGATAAATCATGGAGCTGTGTTCGAATTCCAGTCGGGTTCGTCGCATTCACTCACGCACAATACCTATGGAAAAGGTTTGAATCCTTATTTTCGCCCCCAGCTATAGCCTTGCTTGTCAACCATTCTACTGCATAAAGAAACGGCGGCCTATTTCGGGAAAATCTTCTGCCTAGACAATCCTGAATTGAAAGAGACATGATCGGTCAGGTATATATCACGTATGACAGCTAACTTACTGGACAGAAGTCACTCAAATGTTTACTGAATGATGATGTTTAAATTAGGTAACGTTTCATCCGAGAATCAAAGGCTTTGTAGTGATAGAGGATTTGTTTTAAGATGTTTTTTGGGGATCAGGGATTTGTTTTAAGATGTTTGTAGTGATCGGGGATTTGTTTTAAGGTGTTTGTAGTGATCGTGAATTTGTTTTAAGATGTTTGTAGTAATCGGGGAATTGTTTTAAGATGTTTGTGGTGATCGGAGATTTGTTTTAAGTTGTTTGTGGTGATCGGGGATTTGTTTTAAGATGTTTGTGGTGATCGTGAATTTCTTTTAAGATGTTTGTAGTGATCGGGGAAATGTTTTAAGGTGTTTGCGGTGATCGGTGAATTGTTTTAAGGTGTTTGTAGTGATCGAGGAAGTATTCTCTCTCTTAATGCCTCATGAACAGTTCTAAGTGGGTTTTCCCATCATGTATATTTGCATTTGTAAATTATGAAATAATTAAAATATAAAACAAGTAAATAAAAACAAAGACTATATTCCTTGTTCTATCTTTATTAACCCGACCAAGTTGAATCTATAATAAAAGAAAGAAAATTGTGGAGTGATCCAAAATATTTGAGTAAAAAATTCTTAATGACATGACAGAAGGCAAATAATGAACGCACTGGCAGTTCACCATAATATACCTGCTTACAATTTCGAGCGAATAAATGCCAGTCTAATCAGAAGCGAAAAAGATTCAGAGAAAAGAAAATACATTGAAAGTGCACTGATCTCACAATAGTCCATGGTTAGCCTCAGAGCGGGAACATACGCAGTATCATAGCAAAATCGATAGTAGCACAATTCACTATACGAAGTAATAGAGAAAAAAAGCAGTTGTCTACTTGAAGCGGACTAATTTATTGGTTTTTAATGACTTCGATAAGAAGCACACAGACACACATACATACACATTTCCCAGTTGTTGGAGCTGATAAGGTTATTTATTACCACTTTCCTCAAAAATTCTAACGCACTTTTGTGACACACACCTGAAGACGCCTACATAGCACACGGAGGTGAAATGAATTATCTGTGAAAAGTTTTTACACTTTGTCTCATTATCTACACATATGTTCGAATTTCATTCTACATCCTACTAACAATTATATATAAATAAATAAATAAATATATATATATATATATATATATATTGAGTTCTCTGGGGAAGAAGTGTGAGTTCGTAAACAGTGACTATTACTGCTACTAATGCAATACACTTCGATAAAACGAATCGAGTTCTTTAAGTTACTGGTGCGTTTATGTAAAAATAAATAGGATTTACGTCTAGCCACACTAATGAGCTGTGATACAGCGAAACAGTCTGTCTGTAGATTACAATATATATATATATATATATATATATATATATATATATATATATATATATATGTGTGTGTGTGTGTGTGTACGTATATTAGGATATTACACCGAAAATATGTCAAAATAGTTACACAGTTGCAGCCGTGTTACGATGCGTAACAATGCATCTCATCAGGCGATTGTAAATTACTAGCGAGTGAACGATTTATTTAGATTTAAAAGCAAAATACAACCTCTTTTACGAAAAAAGAAAAAAAAGGAGGTAGGGGATTATAAGGTTTATGACCTACGTTATTTTTAAACCTGGTGAAGAAGCAAAAATTAAAATTTGTACTCTATTCGTTCTCATCTTACCTGGATATATATATTTGGTTGGATAGATGTGAGTTTGTGACCCTGGGTTTCACGCTTTAGCGATCGTCTGAGTTTGTCTGACGATCGCTAAAGCGTGAAACCCAGGGTCACAAAACTCACATCTATCCAACCAAATATGTTAGCTCTATCTCTGATATTGAGCGCTTTCTAATAAGTACCGCGCATATAATATATAAATAATTATACATATATATATATTTATTTATATTTATATACACTTTTTCACACACACACACACACACACACACACACACACACACACACATATATATATATATATATATATATATGTATGTGTGTGTGTGTGTGTGTGTGTGTGTGTGCGTAATGGATTAAGTCCGACAGTTATATAATATATTTTCTCTTTATACGTTATTTTAATATATGCAAAGTAAATGCTCTTTTATAAATAGTGTTAATTCATGCCGGTAAATGTAATTAATAATGTTTATTTTAATAAACAGACGATTTACTTAAATAAATTATATTTATTAAAATAACGTATAAAAAATATTATGTATGTATGTATGTATATATATATATATATATATATATATATATATATATATATATATATATAATGCAATCAAAACAATAATTTGAAACCACAGTAAAGTGGCACATGTTAGATGACATATTGTAAGTATTAATTTTGAATTTTTTTGTTTCCATTTATTAGTAGTTTATTAATTAGATTAAGTATTGTTTTTATTGATTTTGGAAAAGTTTTGTTAGCATTTAGTAAAGTTGTTGTAGATATACCAGTTTTACTTTTCGACATTTGATGAAATATTTTCATTAATTTGGGGCGTTTTATTTCTAACAAAACGCAATACCGTCTTTTTTGTTTTAAATAAAGGATTTTTATTTTTGATAATTTTACACGTTTTTTTTTCAGTTATAATACTCATAAGCGTAAAGTCTAAATATAGTGGAATTTCTTTGATGAATTATTGTGATTAATAATTTCCGACGAGTTTTATTTATAACTATTAGCGGATGTGCCTTGATTTTAATCTCTTCGCATTTGAAATAGTTGTCATGAATAATCAAGAGTGATCTCCCCTGGTTTCGTTACTCTCCTCTTTGACGGAGCTATTTCTGTTTACTGGTAGTATAAAAAGACACTATACGCGAACCTTATATTCTCAGTTGAATAAAGCTTTCGTAAAGCTTACACCTGCGTACTTTTAATAGTATAGTAATTAGTTTTTTGTCACATTCTTATGCTAAAATGGTAACTATAACACGATAAAGAACTATCGAAAAAAATAATTTGCGTAAATATTGTTTGTACCTTTATGGAGGAAAAGACGGCAAGTTTTAAGTTTAATGCCTGCTATGATATTCAATAAAATCAAACAACTTTCTGGTATCAAATATAGAACGAAAGAGCAAACTCATGCAGTATAGTTCTCTTGAATGGTTCATTCTTCGGGTGATGCAAATAGCTACGCCGATAAGTCTTTGATGGAATGCTTCGCGATTACAACAGACGGCTTTCAGCGAACGTTGCAGCATTATTTAAAATGCACGAATCTGTTATTAAAAGGTATTTTTGACACCAGAAAAAAGCAGCTTACCAATTCTATATTCCAATTCCACAATGTCTGGAAAGAATCACAAAGAAAAATAGAATCGCATACATGGATATATCAAAATTATTCACTGCTAAACATACATGCAATAAGAGAATTATTCAACAATACTCAAGGGAACTGTTCGATTTTAAAAGAAGGTGTTCCGTTGCTCAAGTCGAAAGCGAAAGCGTGGCATAGTAGTATCACATAAAATCGAAACTAGGAATCCTAATTTAACTTGTGAGTTGTGTGTTTGTATTATCTATTGCTGAAGGGAGGGAAAGCACTACATAAATAACAGATCGAATTAAGCATTTAAAAAAAAGGTGTCTTCAGGCAATACCATATCTATCTATC
This sequence comes from Acanthosepion pharaonis, assembly GCA_903632075.3. Taxonomy (NCBI): domain Eukaryota; kingdom Metazoa; phylum Mollusca; class Cephalopoda; order Sepiida; family Sepiidae; genus Acanthosepion; species Acanthosepion pharaonis. The sequence continues at coordinate 110,996 of CAHIKZ030000599.1, forward strand.
AATCTATCTATGATCTCTGTTTATATCTAAGCTTAATCATATCTATCTATCTATCTATCTATCTATCTATCTATGATCTCTGTTCATACCTAAACCTAATCATATCTATCTATCTATCTATCTATCTATCTATCTATCTCTGTTCATATCTAAGCCTAGTCATATCTATCTATCTATCTATCTATCTATCTATCTATCTATCTATCTATCTATCTATCTATCTAACACGTCATTTGTATTAACTTCAATAGGTAATCAATTTATATTAATCACATATAATTCGCCATCTCTCTCTCTGCACACACACACACACACACACACACATATATATATATAGAGAGAGAGAGATAGAGAGAGTGAGAGATACGTATGTATGTGTGTATGTGTGTGTGCGCGCGTGTTGTGGAACAGTCTGTCTATCACATATGAAAAAAAATCAGGCAAGCGGGTAGAAAAATTAAGGAAAATAAATATGACAGACAAACTCATGCCCAGTCTAGATATAAAATCACTTTACACTAACGTCCCGGTTAAAAAATGCTTAACTCTCTTTAAAAGTATCTAACACACGAGAAACTCCCCCTTCCCTAGCAATGTCTAAAATAATAAAAAATCTGTTGTCATATCACTAATCAATACTATTTCACATTTAATAATATTTATAAACAAAAATTTCGATTACTAATGGGATCGCCTCTTAGTGGAGTGATGGCATGTATCTTCTTAGAATTTTACTTTAACAATCAACATATTTCCGATATATTGATGATGCTCTATTAATATATCCCCGTGATAGTGAATTGCCTGATTGTGTAGATAATTTAATAAAATTGAAAATACAATAGAATTTACATATGAAATGGAAGAAAACAATACTTTACCTTTCCTAGATATCATGCTACACCGCCTTGACAACACCTTAAAACTTGATCTAATAAATTTCCATCATAACAACCAAATAGAATCCGGAATTATCCTCTGATTCTACTTAAGAATACTCAGAATGTGCAGCCCTCAATATTTACACGAGGAGAAGAAATGCATTGAAAACACGTTCAAGAACTTCAAATACCCTAACTATTTCATATTCAATGCGAAAAAAAAAAGACTCATAAAATATTCCAAAATAGAAAAGCGGCCCCCTCTGACCGCTCGAATCAAAAATATATACTGTTCAACCCAATAAATTTTTCACGACTACAACTGAAAAGAATTTATCTAAACTAAATATAAAATTTCTCCCGTCGACATCTAAAACAATCAAAGACTTAAACAATATAAAACAAAACAACGAGCAAAAACTTGAAGGAGGAATTTACTCTATTGCCAGAAAGAATATATTGAAGAAATCGCAAGAAGTTTAGATAAAGATTATATAAACAAAAAGAGATATTTTATTTAAAAAAAAAAACAACACATTAAACGCATGAGTTGCTCATCGTAATTAGACTGGCCACAATTTTGATATAAAAAATGCTACTCGAATTCAAAGAGAAAAAATTCTCTAAGACGAAAATTTTTAGGAAGTCAATTAATTGCTAGTTTACAGTAAATTTGCGTCCAGGTTCTTACAACGTTTGCAATAAAACAAATCAGTTAATCATGATGTAATAAATAGACGTTGGGATCGGCTTGCAAAGTTGACCTAGTCGCTTCTTGTTCACCTCTGACGTGTTCACTTTTTCCATTTTTGCACAATATTGGCAACAGTACAATTGATTAGCGTCAGTTTAGTATACATCGCGTTTGTTTTTTTTGTTTTTTTTTGCAGATAAATAATACATTCGTTAAAATCAGGTAATTGTTCTTTTACGCATAGAACGATTTTTGAAAAAAACATCTAAATGAAATAGTTTGTCTACTTCTCCTTGGTAGGGGACTGAACTCTATAGCTTTGGCTGATAACCGTCTAAATCAAAAAAAAAGAAAAAAATTAAATCCAAAACTGATTGGTCGTGGAGCTAGTAATTCAACGTAAAAAGATACTATGTATGTAAATTACATTCACAACACCTAGAGTGGGAAGGCTGTAACCTTATGCACCACAGAGTAGGCTACAAAGCTATCATATCCACACACTTATATTTCACTCGTGCTATGAAAAGTTGATAGTTAAATTTTGTACTAATAAAATCTAAAAAAAAGTTAATATTACTTGCTATGTCCACTGATTTTTACTTTCAGTTTAGTTTGATATCCAGGAAGTATTGATCACAAACAAGAAAATACTGGTCGGAAACGAAAATATACTGTTTAAAAAGTAGAGACATCTACTTAAAGACGTGTCTCCACTTGGTGTATCACACACACACACACACACACACATATATATATATATATATACACTGCAAAAAAAAAGAAGGTTTATCTGGCTCTCTAGGTTTAACTAGGTCTGCTCTACTCACTGTATTGGGCACTTTATTTAGTTTTTTTGCTTACTCGTATCGGGGTTTTTTTCTTTGGATTGCAAAAAAAAAAAAAAAAAAGAAAAAAAAGTTCTCCCCAACCCTCCCCGTTGTTTGTTTATTTTTATTTTTATTTATTTATTTATTTTGGTCACGTGGTTATGGTTTTTTGTTTATTGACTATAAATTTTTCCCTTCTTTCTTTACCTTGTTAGCTGAAACCTTGGTATGTTTGTCTGGCTCTCTAGGTTTAACTATATATATATATATACATATATAGTTTTGCATGGTCAGTTGTTTACAGGTCTTGCATTAATTCCTTCTTTTCGATTAATGAGAAGATCCTCACAGCTCTCAATATATCAAAGTTTCTTGGAGAAAATCATTGAATCTGATTTCTGGAAAAATAACCTGGTTTAATTAAATTCCATTGTTGTTATAGTTTGTCACGCTTGCATTTAATATCAAAATAAATTAATTATGCATACAGAGTTTATTCATTCTGTATTCTTTCTTCTTCTATGTGCCGTCTCATCAGGACGTGGACGGCTATGGCTCTCCACAACTTCTTTGTAGTTCTAATTAATGATTTCACTATCACTCCTAATTTCTGTTCGGACATCAATTTACACAAGCGCGTCAGTTAGGTTACTTGCTGTTCTCCTTTGTCCCTCCGACCTTTGATGTGTCCTGAGTGTGTCAATTTTTTAACCTTCCTTTCTTCATTAATTATGTGTCGCAGACATTTAAACTGTCTATTTTTTGTTCCAAGTACTGGGTGACCCACCAAAACGGGAATTTCTGAAGTGCGTATTTCCAGGTAACATCATTCAACTAAGTGAAAAAGTGGCAACACTGCGAGACAATGACCTTGAGCAAGTAAACATTTCGCCATTTAGAATTCAAGATGAAATTCACAGTATCCCAGCTGAGATGTTGCAGCAGTCAATGAGGAATCTCGACAGCAGCTTTCAAGAATGTATTCGTACAGGAGGACGCCATTTACAAGATGTAATTTAAAAAAAATGAAAATTCCATCATTGTTTCTTAAATAGCATGTTTTAAGGTTTCATTTACTATGAATAAAATATTTTTCTTTTATCACTCTTGGTTTTATTGGAGTGTTAAAAAGTTCCCGTTTTTTGGGGTCACCCTATATAAGTGTCCATTTTGCTTTCACTTTCCTTAAAACTTTCTCATTGGTCACATGTTCCACCAATGGTATTTTCAGCATCCTTCTGTAGAAACAGATTTCTGTTGCACAAGCCTCCGCTTCATCCGTGAGAAAATTGTCTATCGTAGAGGAGTATTGATGTTATGTCGCTGTTCAGCACTCTTTTCAAGTTTTCTAAGCCCTCTTTGCTGATTTCTGTGATCTAGAAATTCCAACTGCCTTTTTCTTATGTTAAGTATGAGTGTCCATTTTGTTTTTCATTTTCTCTAAAAATTTGTCCTCGCTCACATGTTCGGTCCATGATATCCTTAGCGTTCTTCCGTAGAACCACATTTCTGTTGCTTCAAGTCACTTTTTCATCAGTGAGGAGATTGTCCAGCATTCACTGCGATAGGGGAAGACTGATATTACATAAGAGTTCAGTACTCTTTTCTTTGTTTCTAAAGGTATTTTTATTTCCGAATACTGTGCTAAAGATATCTTTCGCTGTCCCAATGTGTCTTCGTGATGCACTTTCCGTCTTCTGTTAAAACACTTCTCAGATATTTAAATTGTACTTGTTTGATTTAGATATATCCAGTTTTAATTTGCCTATTGGGCTGTTCCCTTTTGCAGACAATTATAACGTTTATTAATGTTTCTTAATAATGAGAAAAGGATTGAATCTTGACCTCTTCAAATTTAGAGTTAACTGTTATCTTTCCTCCATAGCCCCCAGAAATTCATTTATACTCCTTTCTTATGTTAATACAGCGTCACCTTGAGTGGTTTTAGGAACTTAGTGTCCTTCTGTAGAACCCCATTTCTGTTGCTTCAAGTCACTTTTTCATCTGTGAGGCGATTGTCCAGTATTCACTGCCATAAAGGGTGATTGATATTACGTAGCAGTTCAGTATTCTTTTTCTTTGGTTCTAAAGATATATTTTCTGTTACATAGACACTGGAAAGCATCCCTTGCTGTTCTAATGTACCTGCAGATTTTGGTGTCACCTTTTTTCCGGCTATTTTGTACTTCTTTGATTTTGAAATCGACAATTCATAGCTAACATTATGCTGTTTCCTTTACTGTCCACTAAGGATTATGCCTTCTTATAATTCATGGTTAGTCATTTCTTCACGCTTTTTTTACCAACTTGTCTAGGAATAACTGCAGTTTCCTTTCTGTGTCAGCCATCAATACGATGCCGTCTGTATATCTTATGCTGTTAAGATTGTGGCTACAAATAATAAACGAGGTTTGACGCCATTCGTGACTTCCACATAAAAGTCTCAATCTGGTGAGGCTATTTAAGGACATGACTCTAGTCATCTGGTTAATATTTTGGCTTGTAGCAACTTGCTGTTGTGGACAAAACTACACCAAGCGCAACCTATTCTATGTTCAATTTCCTCTCTTTCTTCCTCTCTCTCTCATATACACAAACGCATGCATAGACCCACGCCACGGGTGCGCGCGCACACACACACATGAAGAAATATAGTTTCAAGGTATGCTATATTAATGGGATTGAGTGCTCAATATCAGTGATAGAACGTATGTAAATATAAAAATAAATATTGAATGAGTGTTGATATCAATGTTGATATATATATATATATATATATATATATATATATATATATATATATATATATATATATATATATATATATATATATATATATATATATATATATATATATATATATATATATCCTAAAGATTGCGTTGTAGCATGAACTAGACTGTTGCCTTGGTGTTAACCTCAGTGTCCACTTTTATATTTACCTACGTTCTGTTTCTGAAATTGGGCATTTTACCCGTAAATATAGCATACATAAAACTATATTTTTATCATACGTACGCACATATGCACACAGCTTACGGTCAAATCACGCTGAAACACCGGTTCTCGTACGATCACCGAAGTTAAGCATCGTAGAGCCAGGTCAGTACTTAGATGGGGGACTGCTTGGGAACACCTGGTACTGTAAGCCCCCAAAGTCCAACCCTTACCTCACAGTCGGTGGGGGGTGTAAACGGTAGTGTCAGAGCTATGCCGCCCGGAACTTCATTCCTGGTAGGGCCACCCAAGGCGGACAGGTCTGACACACACGCCGGCTAACAAGGGCTCTGGTGAAAATCCAAGGAGCGTCTGCATCGGCAACCGGCGGCTTCTGGTCGTTCCTGTCTCTGCGTCTGTGGGAACCCCGCGGCAGGCAAGAACGTTATCCGAGTAGGCCTGGGTACCCTACTTCTGTAATTTATCCCAAGTACCTTCTTCTCATAACAGGAAGAAGCCGGCTCAATCCGCCCAGGGTGAATGCCGCATCAGTACAGTACATATGCACACACGTCAAGCTACACGTGCCCACGTGCACGCAAAAGAGCGCCCCTGGCTACGCACTCCCACGCACGCTCACACAATGAACAAAAAAAAACAAAAAAAAAAAAACAACAATGCACCAATCAAAAGTGCAAACGAGAAATATAAGCAGTCATTTCCTAATAACTCCAGACGAGTGGACAGACGGATTTCTGCAGGGTGCGTCTACGAAACCCCATAGTCGGGATACTGAAGGTAACATCATTCAACTAAGTGAAAAAATTGATATTTATATTAAGTCTGTCTGTCTCCCTCTCTCTCTCTCTATATATATATATATATATATATGTTATTAGGTCTTTTCTGCCGATATTGGACCATTTGCTATTATTAATAAGTTTGTTGAGTTTGTTTTGTAAAACACGGACTTTCTTATTATTATATTTGACTGATCTTTTTATTTCATTACGTTCGTGTTTTTGTAGGTGACTTCCTGTCATATATATATATATATATATATATATATATATTAAAGACATTTTTATGTTTAACGTTCTTTTTTATAAATAATTAAATTGTCGGACTTTGTCCATTTCTTAATATATATATATATATATATATATATATATATATATATATATATATATATATATTCAGGTAAAATGAGAACAAATGGAGTGTAATTCCACTGTAGGTAACATTTAATTTAAAAGAGGGCTCAATGCAAAACAATGCTAAATATTATTTATTTTAGGATATTAAAACATGTTAAAAAATCGCTACATAATGGCAATTATGTTTCAACACCATAAATGCGTCTCCTCAGGCGATCTTATAGTTATTCTATAGAACTTCTTCAAGTCTACAATCTGTTAGGAAAGGAAGGTGTTCCTTTTTTTTTTATTAATGGTAGCAGATAGAGCAGAAGGATGAAAAATATATTGATCTGATCAACCCATACACAACAACAGGTGTAATCCAAATGGAATCAGCTGAAACATTGTAGTAGTAATTAAAGAAAAAAAGAATAGAAATAGAAAATTCAGAGAAAGTTAAAAAAAAAAAAAACTCTTCTGAAAATTTATATATGATCATTTAGGAATGTTAACTTTATTTTTTTTTCGTTGGTTCAATGACTTCCGCGGTCGATGGTTTGCTCTCGTGTAAAGATGGCGCCCACCTTCTCATAAATATTATGTATCAGCTCGATACTGATCAATGTGATGCTAGTATCACGGAAGGAGACACAATCGATTTAATTACCAAATAATTTACACGAGAATCTAATTATCATAACGCACTTAAAGAAACAGGAATGAAATATAATACGAAATAAAAACTGGAATAAAAAAGAACTAAACAAAATCCCATACACACAAAGACACACGAACACACGCACACACGCATATATAATAATATTAATATTGCGTTTAAACATGAAACACACTGGGTGTTGACGTCAATGTCCACGTTAACATTTACATTTGCTCTATCCCTGATTATGAAAAATTAACCCCCAAATAAAGCATACCGTAAAACTATATTTTTACCATATATATATATATATATATATATATATATATATATATATATATATATATATATATATATATATATATATATATATATATATATATACAATATATAAATATATATATATACACACACACACACACGCACACATATATATATATATATATATATATATATATATATATATATATATATGTATGTATGTATGTATGTATGTATGTATGTATGTACATATATAAATTCAAATGAACAGTCAAATGCATTAGGAATAAATGAATATGCATGGTAACTTTCTTTCTTCGTTTAATAAGAGACTTGTCCGTAAATATGATAGGGTCCTATTAAGAATAAGCAGACAAAATGTGTTTAAATTATTTAATGAGACATGGCTTAATGAAGACATCCTGCCAATATATATATATATATATATATATATATATATATATATATATATATATATATATATATGTGTGTGTGTGTGTGTGTGTGTGTGTGTGTGTGTGTGTGTGTGTACTGGGTACCAACATCATTTAAATTACTATCAACTGAAAGTCATTTTTAAATATTAAATTTAATCTATTAGTTTGTAATTAAAACTAAAATAAAAGCTTCAATTTTTTAAAAATAATTTAAAACCATAGATGTCACGTTTCTTTGGCGGTAAATATATATATATATATATATATATATATATATATATATATATATATATATATATATATATATATATATACCCCATACTCTGCTGGTACTATCATAACCTTTAATAACATTTTCATTACACCGGAACAAAATTCGCACCTTAGTTAAATCTGGGCACATTGAATAAGATTTAGGGACAACGGATGTATGTCACCATTTTTTATCTAATCGTCCGACAATTAAAATCTGTGCCTGTCTGGAGATTGACCCGTCTACGACAGCCTTCGTAAATCTAAGCTGTCATTGTGTCTGCTAATCATTTATAAAAACGCTATTAATCGTTGACTTCATTGATGTTCCCTGCCAATTGCTGTCACGTGACAGTTCCTGTGAAGCGGCTTTAATAGGCGCCAATTGACAGGACTTTCGACCGAACTGCTGTTGTCATTGTTATTCACCTAGCAACAGTCAACAGAATCGACAATAGAGGATTTATTCTGGCTTAGGGAATGGATTAACGGTGGGAAGGTGTAGGGGACGATGAGGATGATCATTCAACGAAATAGTCGCCGATTCAGATTAACGATCGTTTCCTGCAAGCCCGTCTGCATTTAGTCCTCTTGCGAATGCTATTTTGCGTTCAGTTTTAAATAATAATAAAACGACAAAAAAAATAAATATAGAGAAAAGAAATAGAAAATTCTTGGGAAGAGAAAGATTTCGCTGAAATATATATATATATATATATATATATATATATATATATATAGTGTAACCCGGATATAAGAGAGTTGTCGGGATCGGAGAAGAAGTCTCTTAAATCCGGGTTTCTCTTATATCCGGGTTTGGTCTATTTTGTTTAGGTAAGTATGGGCTCTAATTTGGGACCAGAGAAAATCTCTCTTATATCCGGGTTTCTCTTATATCCGGGTCTCTTATATCCGGGTTACACTGGTCCAATCTCCTCGACCCATTGTTGCCCTAGGGCAAAGATGTTTTGTTGGCGGACTTCACCCGCTCCCAAGTATTATGAAACAACTTGATACTGAACTATATAAGACTATAAACTATATCTTATTTGATCTTAGCATCTGAAATAGAGAGAGGGAGCGAGCAAGTGAGGGAGATGGAGTGGCAAGGAAAGGCAGTGAGGGGAGAGAGAGACAAAGGCTGGGATAGAAAAAGAGAGAAATGTACAGTGAGAGAGTATGAGTGTGAGAAAGAATGAAACACAAACAGAGACGCACACACAATTTCAACTCTCTCTTTCTGATGTTAAGTATGAGTGTCCATTTTTTCATTTTTTCTAAAAATTTGTCCTCGCTCACATGTTCGGTCCATGGTATCCTTAGCGTTCTTCCGTAGAAACACATTTTTGTTGCTTCAAGTCACTTTTTCATCAGTGAGGAGATTGTCCAGCATTCACTGCGATAGAGGAAGACTGATATCACATAAGAGTTCAGTACTCTTTTCTTTGTTTCTAAAGGTATTTTTATTTCCGAATACTGTGCTTAGTTTTTGAAAGTTATCTTTCGCTGTCCCAATGTGTCTTCGTGATGCACTTTCCGTCTTCTGTTAAAACACTTTCAAGATATTTAAATTGTACTTGTTTGATTTAGATACATCCAGTTTTAATTTGCTTGTTGGGCTGTTCCCTTTTGCAGACAATTATAACGTTTATTAATGTTTCTTAATAATGAGAAAAGGATTGAATCTTGACCTCTTCAAATTTAGAGTTAACTGTTATCTTTCCTCCATAGCCCCCAGAAATTCATTTATACTCCTTTCTTATGTTAATACAGCGTCACCTTGAGTGGTTTTAGGAACTTAGTGTCCTTCTGTAGAACCCCATTTCTGTTGCTTCAAGTCACTTTTTCATCTGTGAGGCGATTGTCCAGTATTCACTGCCATAAAGGGTGATTGATATTACGTAGCAGTTCAGTATTCTTTTTCTTTGGTTCTAAAGATATATTTTCTGTTACATAGACACTGGAAAGCATCCCTTGCTGTTCTAATGTACCTGCAGATTTTGGTGTCACCTTTTTTCCGGCTATTTTGTACTTCTTTGATTTTGAAATCGACAATTCATAGCTAACATTATGCTGTTTCCTTTACTGTCCACTAAGGATTATGCCTTCTTATAATTCATGGTTAGTCATTTCTTCACGCTTTTTTTTACCAACTTGTCTAGGAATAACTGTTTTTTTCCTTTCTGTGTCAGCCATCAATACGATGCCGTCTGTATATCTTATGCTGTTAAGATTGTACTTTACAAATAATAAACGAGGTTTGACGCCATTCGTGACTTCCACATAAAAAGTCTCAATCTGGTGAGGCTATTTAAGGACATGACTCTAGTCATCTGGTTAATATTTTGGCTTGTAGCAACTTGCTGTTGTGGACAAAACTACACCAAGCGCAACCTATTCTATGTTCAATTTCCTCTCTTTCTTCCTCTCTCTCTCATATACACAAACGCATGCATAGACCCACGCCACGGGCCTTTCTTATGCTAATACAGCGCCACACAGTAACCTTGAGTGGTTTTGGGGTCTCGTATTGTGTGTACATTAGTAAAAAACGAAAAAACAAAAACTGTAAACTGTAAAGATGTATAAAATTGTATAGATTTTAAAATCAATCCAGTTATCTATGTTTGCAAAAATTACCGGCTGTTATGTCAGCGTCATTATGCTAGAGTTAAAAAAAATAGTGTTTGGATACGTATCACGTTCTGAATATCATGATTTTAACTTTATGCCAAAAGGTTGTTATAGTCAAACAAAGTAATATATATATATATATATATATGTATGTATGCATTTATGTACGTTTATATGGGCACGTGGCCGAGTGCTTAAAACGTTCGTTTCTGACCATGAGATCCTGGTTCGAATCTCACCATGGTCGATTTGTCAGGAAGGAGAATTCCTGATGTTATCGAAATGGATCGAGGTCGATCACAGCGTGCGGCACCTTTGGAAAGTGCCTGAAAAACATACCACGGGTTGACCCAAGTCTTGTGAGTGAAATTGGATAGACGGAACTTGAGGAACCGTCGATAGCTGTGCTAGCACGAACTCACAAGTCATCGTGACCGAGTGTTTGAGCGTGCTGGCCTTGTTCAGATTGTTGATCACGCTAGATAACACGGTCTCTCCCAGAAACTGTAACTAAGGTCTGCTCAGCATAGTTGCAGTATAAACCACAGGTTGGCTGTGTGGGTGTTGAGCAAACACAAATCTGCCTGAGCGAGCGTCTTCAATAAGGATTGGCTAGCCGCCCTAGTTGACGGGTATTCTCGAATATGAGCGGCCCGCTATTATGCATCGAAGGCAAGTCGATGTCTTAGAGCGTTTAACTAGTAAATGCTTGAGACGAATTTTGGACATCAATTGGCTGTCTTTTACATCAGACACAAAAGTCCTTCAACGCGCAAACATATGCAGCATAGAGAAACTGCTTCTCTGTAATCAAATGCGCTCGAGATATCAGCTGATGCATATGGAGGATGAGACACTGCCCAAAAGACATTTTTTATGGTGAGCTGGTACAAGTTAATCGATCCTCTCATAATCTCAAAAAAAAAAAAATAGTTTCAATGATGTAGTTAAAGACTCTTGGGGGTTAATATTGAGGACTGGGAAACTGGAAAAAGGTTGGTGCGGGAACTCTACAACAATTCTGAAGAGAAGAGAGTTGAGCATTCCAACCAAAAGCGCACCATTACTAAGGAACGAATGAAAATCGTCTTAGAGCTGTTTTAACCAGTCACATGAGGTCCCATCAGAGAGGTCAGTTGCAAAATCTTGTGAATGCAACCCTTAAAGAAAGTCCTACAGGTTACTTGTGCAAGTTTTGTGACAAGGTTTGTAAGACTATTTCGGGACTCAGTTTTGAATGAAAAACACGAAAGGGCTACCAAGTGATGAGATGATCTTTGGCAAAGAAATGACAATGCTGTATGTATGTATATATCTAGCTATCAGCGTGCGGCACCTTTGGAAAGTGCCTGAAAAACATACCACAGGTTGACCGAAGCCTTGTGAGTGAAACTGAGTTGACGGATCACTTGGACCGCCGAAAGCTGTTTTAGCACGAAGTCACAAGTAATCGTGACCGACGGTTTGAGTGTGCTGGTGTTGTTCAAATTGTTGATCATGCTAGATAACGTGATCTCTCCCAGAAACTGTAACTAAGGTCTTCTCCGTATAGTTGCAGTATGAACCATAGGTTGGCTCTGTGGATGTTGAACAAGCACAAATGTGCCAGAGCGAGGGCCTGCAATAGGGATTCTGTCTGAAACTTTATTATATTTCTATATGTTAATAAACTAAAAAGAAACATATTGACTTTCATTAAGAATGAAGATATAAGATTTTACATATAATGACGGGAATCAAAATATAAACAATATTTATTTTGTGAGTAAAACTGAGCAATCTTGCTGTTTCAAATAAGTGTTGTTTTTTTTAAGCGGAGTAAAAATATCTGAAAACGTTTAGTTTTATAATACGACCCCTTTTTGCCTTTCATTTTTGTTCAAAATTTCTAATATTACGCACAAGTATATATGCTATCTATCTATCTATCTATCTATCTATCTATCTATCTATGGATAGAAAAGAAAGCGTACGAACACCAGTTCAAATAATAATGGGACAATATTGGAGAAAAAAACGATTTGATCAATCAACGCAAATTTTGTTCTCAAAATAACAAAGTATAACATTTCTTTCTTTCTTTTTGTGTGCCGTGTCCTTTCAGGACGTAGGCGATCATGGCTCTCCACTTCCCCCTATCCATTGCAGCTCTCAACAAGTTCCTTCCCTTTTCTTACAGCCCATATTCTGACATCCATTTGCTTAAGCCCGCTAGGTATGTCATATGTTGTTTTCCCTTGCCTTTCTTTCCCTGTATTCGACCTGTGAGTATCAGATTCTCCAGGACCACCTTCCTCATTACATGTCACAGAAACTTCAGCTGCCTCTTCCTGATGTTAAGTATAAGCCTCCTTCTTGTTTGCATCCTCTCTAAGAACTCATCGTTGCTCACACGCTCGGTCCATGATATCCACAGCATCCTTCTGTAGAACCACATCTCTGTCGCCTCGAGTCTCTTCTTCATAAAGGACTGTCCAACATTCGCTGCCGTGAAGGAGGACATATGTCACATACCAGCTCATTGTTCTTTTCTTTATTACCAAAGAAATCCTCCTGTCTCGCAATACTTTGCCAAGCTTTGGGAATGCGTCCTTGGCCATCGCAATACGTCTACGGATCTCAGGGACGCACTTATCGTCCTCTGTCAAGGCGGTTCCCAGATATTAAACTTCCGCGTCTGCTTGATTCTAGTGTTCCCGACCTGCAAATTGCATTTCGGGCTCATCCTTTTACAGATGACCATGCATTCTGTCTTCTTGTAGTTCATGCTTAGTCCTTCCTTCTCACTCTCCTTCGCTACCTTCTGTAGGAGGTTTTGTAATTTCTTTTCCGTGTTTGCTATCAGTATTGTACCATCTGCATCTCATATGTTGTTAAGATTGTGGCCGTAAATGCCGAATCCCGGTAGGGTTTCCAATTGTCTTATAATTCCCTCGCAGTATAGGTTGAACAGGTCCGGTGAGAAGACACATCCTTGCCTTACGACCATTTCTATATTTGTATATTCACAGAACTCGTTCTGTATGCGCATGCACGCTGTTTGCTGCCAGTATAGGTTCTTGATTATTCTAATATCTTTCCCGAATATATCAAGGCTGCTTCCAGTTCCAACAGATTCTTATTGTATACTTTGTCAAAGGCCTTTACTTAGTCTACAGAAGTTTAAATAACGATGAAAAAAATCCTGTATTTTACGCAACTAATATTGATTTTCTAACATAATCTCCTTTTTTCATTGCAGTTGATTCGTGATGCATACTTGTAACATCGTTCTAACCTTGCATAGCGATATTTTCCAATCACATTTTAGCTAAAAACAATCTATCAAGCTACAAATATATTGATCCGTCATGATAATGATTTCATCAGTAGGTTTAGCACAGATATAAGGACATTGTTTTAATTTAAAAAGAAGTCCCTTCTATCAAGTATTTAGTAAGAGCACATTTGGCAAACAAACCAATTCATATTATGACTTCAAAACCTAGCATATCAACTGCATACTTTTTAGGACTGAGGAAAAAAGGTTTCTTTATTGTGGCATTTAACTGTTCTGTCAACAATAAAAATTGTGTGCAGCTATGTAGAAGATAATATCAATCTGTATCAAAGATTTCCAAATTACATTCAGTTATATAGACTTATATAAGCAAGACCTATAAACACACACACACACATATACACACAGACACACATGCACACATATTTTTTTAATCATTTCACCCCAAGCAAGGCGATGAAGCCACCAAGACGTAAGGGGTTACTTAATGTGAGAGAATATTAAAACAATCATTAAGGAAAGAAACCAATAAAAGAAAAGGAATTAAAAAGATAGAAGATAACGATTCGCATTGTATTTAAATTTTTGATGATCCAAGTTGATAAGAAAGCAAGAAGCCGGAAGAGAGTTCCACAAGTGAGAAGTGCGCATGAAACACATATAAACATACACAATTATGAATAAAGATAGAAATAGTGCATCTAGAATTTACCAGTGGGCCCTCTCAGACACAAAACATTGTTTTTTTGTTTATCAAATAGGGTCACTTGTCGGCGACAGACAGCAAGTCCTATCGACTCATTCATACTTGAAGTTGCCTAAACCTAAATATATATTGTTTTTGTTGGGCTGTTGTTTTTTTTTTTTTTTTGCTTTTTTAAAAAGATTTCATTATTATTTACGTTGTGTCTCTCCTTCATTTATTTGATAAAGATAATCTCAGAAGACGCTGATAAGAACCAACCAGAAAGTCTATTCCCACGACATAATTTCACTACATTATTATTATTATTATTATTGTACTTGTCTCTCCCTTAGTTTGCACCACCGTTACTCCCTGTCAGTACCTCATAAATAATGAGCTATTCTGTTCTGAAAGACGGAAAAGACTTATCAGAAGCGCTACTTGGTTTCAATAAGAAAAAGGAAAGAAAGAAGTGTTTAACATTTGTTTCAGTGAAATGTGAAAAGTTGTCAATTTTAAATCATTTCATCTTACTTCTTAAAATAATGACCAATTTCATATTTATTGCAATATTTTGCTCAAGTTGTTATACTCGAATATTTGGCGATGCAATAGGGTAGGGGCGTCCACACACACAAAAAAAAAAAAAAAAAAAAACGCGATATCTAATGATTAAAATGATTTTTTAAAAATGAAAAATCTTTCTTGAAGTTTTCATTTTACTTTTAATTTCAATAGATTACATTTAATATTTCCAATAAGCAAAATACTTTGCTGTATTTCAAAAAACAATTTAAATTGACTGGAAGGATTTTTTTTTTTTTTTTTCCTAAAAATTTGATTGTTGTCTTTTTTTAGACATCTTTCATCGCAATGTGATTCTCATACTTAAAAATAAAAAAAAATTCCAAAATTAATATATACTTTCTGAAACTTTATTTGAGAAATACTAATTGATTTGAAGTATAATTAATCTAATATAAAAGAAATATTATTTACTTTAAGTTTAGAATATCGCAGAAATGTAGCTGTGTTTTTAAACCGACAGTAACTGTGTTGACAACGTGATAACAGATCTAATATTTTACTCCGGAGACTTTAGCTATAAATCATAATTGAAGAAAATGACGTGAGCGCCTTTTATACATAATTTTTAAGCATTCAGTTATCTTAAAAAAATTAGGAAAATATTCTCAATAATTTAATATTTTATTGAATGTAACGTGAGTCTTCTTGATAGGCATGAGTTGGTATGTTCAATATAATTATTCATGAATTTAGTTTGATCAAGAATGCAGTTCCTTAAGGTAACGTAAATTCATAGATAATATTGGCATGCATACAGTGGTTTGTATTTAACTCTAAGTTGAAAGCGAGAATTTCGAATGTTTTTTAAAAAGAAATGATGAAGTTTGAAGCAACACAATCTTTCACTTCCTTATTTAATTTGGTCTTTTCCCGAATTAACCTAAACTTAGTGTGTGTGTGTGTGAGAGAGAGAGAGAGAGAAAGAAAGAGAGGGAGAGAGCGAGAATGGGCTGTGTGTCAGTCGGAGAACAATGATCAGCGAGTGTTGATATGGAAATGTTTACAGGTACATAAATAGTACAAAAGTTTAGATTTGAAAGATAGTATAGCGTCAAGCTCGTGAAAAGTACGGCTGTTTTGGTTTTAAAAATAAGTTTGTAAATTTGGTCTTTTCCGCTTACTGGCGCCGGAAGCAAAGTCTACTCTATCAGCAACAGGCATATATTTACATACGGGTGGATTTTCAGATGGTCTGTTAGTTATGTAGGTATGTGAGTGAAGCAGTAGATATATAGCTAAATCAAAAGATCTACTGTCGGGAATAGGAAAAAAAATACAATTATATATATAAGTAAATATTTGTATTGCTTTAGATAGGGAAATACAAGAGTGACATAGATTGTTATCTATAAGACACGAACACACACACACACACACACACATATATATATATATATATATATATATATATATATATATATATATAATGTGTGGTGTGTATGAGACAGAAGAAAAGTCGGAGATAATTTGTAAACATAGATTAAAAAAGCGTGCATCGACCTGATTTCGAACTTATCAGATATCTTTACTTCTTCTTAATCCCCATAATCCACCTAAAGCAATAGATAAACAGGTTTTAATCCACGTGGCACTATTGGTACTTATAGACAACAGACAGCTTGTTTTAAAAGAATTTACAATACAATCTACCTTCAACCAGCCTTAAAGAGCACTCGCAGTGTATGGTACCTATCCAAACAAAGTAAATAGCAGACGATTTTATAATTCTAAGACACTTCTCTATACCGATTTCACAAGCTGAGTCTTTGGAAACGTTTTTGTAGAGGATAAAAATGAAATTCTTTCCACCATCTCGAATGGGAGAGTAAGCTCGCTTATGCACAAACAATACTCTCCAAAGAACGAACAAAATTTCTGAAACAATTATATTGATAGCAACAAGTGCCTGATGGGTTGGGATTATAATTCTGAATCATGAAATCTCGAATGCCAAAATCCTGAAATTTAAGATTCCGAAATTTGAAAACCCGAATGTATCAACATCCCAAAAGATCAAAATCCCGAAATTTAAAATCCTGAAAGATCAGAATCGCAAAAACTATTTTTGGAGAGAAATTGAAAAAAAAAAAATAAATAAAATAAATAAAAAAGAAATACCTTTATTTCTAAACATTTACAAAATAACGTTTTTATACATTTGAAACATTTAAAATTCATTAAAAAAATATAAAACCAGAATATATGAATAATTTATAATGAAAGTTTACAGAAAGAGCCCTAAGATAGTCCATAAGATCTGATGGGTTTTCATGATCGTTAACTATATTTTTAAGCCTTTTATCACAATAAAACACACATCTTTTTTTTTCTCTCCTCGAAGAATGCGTTCACATTCGTTTTCTACGCGCTGCTGATCTTTTTGAAACTCTCCAATAATGCGATAAACACCGACATGAGCCTTGCCATTTAAACTGGTTTTATGTTTTTTAATGAATTTTGAATGTTTCGAACCTATAAACACTACTTAAACGCTATTTTGTACATGTTTAGAAATAAAGGTATTTGTCAAAGTTTCTTTTTTTTTTTAAATTTCTCCCAAAGACTATTTTTCGAGATTCTGATCTTTCTGGATTTTAAATTTCAGGATTTCGACATTTGGGATTTTAAGATTCAAGATTATTATGATAAGCACCCGTGCGTTATAAAGTTGTTACCTGAAATTTGATCTGAAATTTTCATCGTATAACGTTTGATCTACATGAGTAATGGAGAAGTGTTAAGGGCATTGACAAAGAAAGAGATTATGTTGAAAAGTCTTTTGTGTAAAACATTTTTTTATTCCTCGTTAAGCTACAGGCGTATTTATGTACCTACATGCAAAGGTACAAATACATCGCCACGTCACTGATATTTCCGGATTTTTATCAACTCATCAATTCTCTTATATTGTAGAGAATACTGGATAGCTTCATTACAGAGGAAGAAGGGACTTGAGGCAACAGAACTGTTTCTTCTTGGTGCACACTGCTAGCGGAGCGGCCATGTTTACAATGTAACAGCGGTAAGAAGACTGGCGCGATCAAGCTCAAATTTCGATCACGTGATTGCAATGTTATCAACTATAAGCACGCATGAGCAGAAGGCAGTTCGACAAAAAACCAAAGTTATATTATTTCGAGAGTACGCAGAATTTTTTTACTTAGCCTCGTATATCATTTTATATTTACAACACTTTAAAAATAACACAATTAAAACTAATGCAATGCAGTATTTATCATTTACCAATTTATAAAGAAATAAATATGAAAACATTCGCCATTTTATAAATTTTCGGATCAACTGACAATAAGCCAATGTTTTGCCAACCACTCCAATGGACAATATAATAAATAGTGTAAATAAACAATTTTATAAATAAATAAGTGTTTATTATTTTGGTTGTCAGTTCTGAAGAAGAAAGAAAATGTATAAATACACTTTCATATGTTTAAGTTTTATTACAATTCTAATCATCACTAGTTAAAAGAAAAAATTATTGCCGAAGTGTAAAGGAAGTTAAAATAATAACGGTGTCAAGGGAAAAATAGTCCTTCTGATTTTCCGCCTTTTTTTTTTTCAGAAACGGAGGTCCATGTTTGCCTGAAAACCTACTTCTACAAAAAAAAAAAAATTAAAAACAACAAATAGCTAACCTCATAGGGAGATGATAATATGGTGTTACAGTAGCATAGTAGGTGTGAGTTCAATCCCTGGGCCGGATAGTACAGGTTCCAACTCAGTGGAGACAAGATTAACAGTAATTGAGCAGAACAAGATAAGATCCATAGATATGGACGGTGCAATGAGAAACAAGAGCAACTCGATACAAATATATCTTGGACTAAAACGTTTGATAAAAATCTTTCAAGTATTTCTATTGTCTATACTATATGTTTGCACATATAGTATACATATACTATATGTTTGCACATATAGTATACATATACTATATGTTTGCACATATAGTATACATATACTATATGTTTGCACATATAGTATACATATACTATATGTTTGCACATCACCCGCCATACAGAGTTTACTCGGATCGACATGCATTTAAAGAAGGCCAGAGAAAACAACGGCCGAAATGTGATAAGAATAAAGAAGATGACATAAGTCATAGTGTAGATAACATAATAATGTAAAATGTTAGAGATTATTTTTATGATTATTGATGCTTTAGGGCTATAATTCCAATTATTTCCATTAATATAATAAAAAGTAAAAGTTTTTCAACGGAACAAGTGTCCAGAAAAAAAGCAGCGTTGGTTCGTAAATTTAGTGACAATGTAATTGTGAGTTCAACCTCTGTGCCGAGTAGTACGGATTCGGAAAGAACAACAAGAGCTATACAATGGCATGGAGAGCAATCTGATAACAATATATCTCCGTAAATTCAATAAAAGCATAAAAAGTATGGAATTTACCAAAAATTTAGACGACAATTCTTTTATCGCACCCTTTGTACCTGTTAAAATGATATTTCAGTGTATTTTTTTGTGTGTGTGTGTGTGTGTGTGTGCGCGCGCGCGCCCGCGCCATTTAAACGACAATTTATCCATCGCACCCGTTATATCTGTTAAAATGAGGTCAGGGTTTTTTTTTGGGCGTCATTTAGACGACAATTTATCTATCGCACTTTGCATAGACGTAGTTTCTGTTTGTTCGACGAATACTTAAAGAAATAACTTTTTTTTTTCTGTTTTTAATTACAATTTCAGTCGATCCAAATTGATCTTAGGCTAGAAAAAAAAAAAGCAGGTGTACCCAATTTAATGGCAACGCCTCCAGTTCTTCTGGACGCACGCAAACACCCTCACGTGCAGATACACACACACGCACGCACACCTACCCACAGTTTATAAAATTAATGGAAGATGTACACAGCTATTGGCATTTATTGAGCTTATTCTTTGAAACTGCTGATAATTCCAAATGATGTTTACTTTTAACATTTACTTGTTCAGCGATTGCTCCGTTTCGGTTAGTTGTTAAGAAACGCCAAAAGTTAATGCTTTTCTCCTCTTTCTTTTTTGTTTCTTTTTTTTTTTTTAAACGAATCTGTACAGTTTCCATTTCCCTGATGTATACATTTTCTGGTGCAAATGCAAGCGTTTAGATTCAATGTGTCTGTTGACTCTTAAACGTACCAAAATGAGATCTTAATCGAAAGATTGGTTGGTTGGCTGTTTTTGTATAGCGCCATATCAACTTCCATGGGTGATTTAACGCTGAAATCTAAATGTTATATACGCAAATTTATATTATTTTTGGATATAATAATGATTAACTGATACACGTATTACTAATTCATCCATAGTCAGAAGGAGAAGAGGTAGAGTCATACTTTCCCAAAGGTAAAAAAAATGAAGTAAATTTTAATTTAATTCATGTAGATGCATAAAAAACATTGCAGGGATTTATTTTTGGTGGCTATAATCTTAACAACATAAGAAGCACACACACACATATATATATATATATATATATATATATATATATATATATATATATATATATATATATATTATTCTACCTATTTTTCTACACACGTTTCGGGTTTTGGGACCTTCTTCTCGTGTAAGTGAAGGAGCATAACGAGCCCAGTTGGAATTGAAACTCGGCTGTCTGGTTAAAATTCGTAGCCATTATCCATTACACCATCATCAGATCCACGCTTAAAGCACCTGGTATTCCCAAGCGGTTGACCACCTAACGTGTTTGTGTAAATTAATGGCAAAAGAGGACAGGGATTTGTAGGGCTAATACGAAGACAAATATTACTTAGATCTGTGTGAGATAAGGCGTTAAGGAGAGCCATGATCATTCGCATCATGAAGGAACATGACATATAAATGGCATTATCTTTCAAATATCAAATTCACCTTAGGTCGGGAATGATTTGCAATTCTAGAGATATACACCAATAAAGGAGAAATGTTCTGGTGTTAAAGGATTCTTTTAAGAATTTATTAAGCGTAGCTTAGACGTGGCGCAGTGCCGAAAGTAGGGAAGACCTAGTGAGGATCGAACTCACTACCCAGATGTAATTGATCTAGCGTGATAAGATTGCTAAACATTACACCACGTATAAGTGGCCCTGGAGGATTCTTTTAAGGTGATTTTTCAGTACGTCCTCGTCGCAATCGAATGTGTCACAAGGTCGAATTTTGAAGTAAGTTGACCTCCAATATCGGGGGAAAAATTACTCAAGTCCCTCGGCACTTCCCTTTTTAGAGACAGTTTAGGCGCCGGGTAGTGACCCCAGTCCCCTCCCAGCGGAGAGATGCTACATGGGAGGATGCGCTCCCACTCTTGGGGCTTGAGCTAATGTCAATATCAATATAACTTAACTAGTATCGGAGAAGTATATGAGCGATTTACGTACCACAGATGTGGCACAAGGCAGAGAGTATGGAAAAGCCTTTGATGATCGAAGCCACTACTCAGTAGTAACTGCCTTGACAGACTGTAATTAATAAATTGCGAGAAGAGCAGTTTTACAGTAAAATTAATGTCAATAATAAACAATATCTAAATGGAAATAAATTTATATAATTTAAAATTATATATATATATATATATATTTTTAAAATTATATATATATAAATTAAAATTATATATTATATATATATATATAATTTAAAATTATATATATATATATATATCATTTAAAAATATATATATATATATATATATATATATATACAAGTATATGATTGGTGTATACAGAAGAGATTCTAATAATTACTATTCTTAAAAGACTGCTGAATACAGAGTAGAGCAGATATTATTTATTTAAAATTATAATATAAATATGTTATAAAATCACTACAAAAAATTTTATAACATATTTATGTTATAATATAATTATATAATGATTTTATAACATATTTATGTTTATAATTTTAATTATAAATATATATATATATATATATATATATATATATATATATATATATATATATCAATAAATAGAAGACTTGACGGACAGGTCCGGCTACGAAACTCAGGAATCGAGACGCTGAAGGTAACATCAATTGGCTGACAAAAATTTTACTCATACCATTATATTATATATATATATATATATATATATATATATATATATATATATATATATATATATATATATATATATGTTGGAGGTAAAAATATATGACAAAAGAGCCAAAAGTTTTTCGTATGACGCGCGTTTCGTCTCTAAGGACATTCCCTGAAAACTTTTAAACTTTATCATACACATCTCCCACAATATATATATATATATATATATATATATATATATATGTAGTTAAAGCCGTTTTGAGTAACTGATTGTGGGGTAACATACTGTCTTATACGCAAACAGTGCTTCACGGTGTTTGCCCATGTCATTTAAGCGTGAATGTAGGGAACTGCCCCGTTTAAACAATTGTGTAAAAAGTCAAAATTAAATATATATATATATATATATATATATATATATATATATATATATATATAGAGAGAGAGAGAGAGAGAAAGGTAGTGGGTGGAAGAAAAACAAATGGAAAATAGGGAGAAAGCAGACATACATATTATTATTACTATTATTATTATTATTATTACTATTATTATTATTATTATATTTTCATCAGCAGAGCGTAACACCACTTCCTTTTATGACCTGCCGTGGGTTTTGTGAGGTGGAAATGCTCGTGTTCCGGTTTTTTTTTCTCTCAGCTATTTGGATATATTGTCTTGTTGAAAATCAGTCGTGTTTGTGTTGTGGGCGTTGGTCGTATGTGTGTCTGCGTGAAGGTATGCGTAAAAAGGGCGTGTAGTTCATATTTTTATTCGTTGTACATTTTATCAATGATTGAACAAATACATTTCTGTCCAACATATGCGTAAGTAATTGTCACCTCAGGTAATTAAAAAATATTTGAGATTTTTTAAATCATTTTATTACGTTGACTCAAATAATTTCCGTTTTTATCAACTTTATGTACAATTACATTTTATTCAATTATGTTTACCATTTGATGCCACTTATCAACCAGTTTTTCCTTATAGCCCCCATATATATATATATATATATATATATATATATATATATATATATATATATGAGAAAAAAAAAGAAAAAAGAAAAGCAACACCTGAAATTAAAAATATAGTTTTCAGTGATGCAATATGGCTAAAGTGCCCAATATCAGAAACAGAGAATATGCAAATATATCAGTGGACATTGAAGTCAACACATAGCGGCGATAGTCTGTTTCATGCTTAAACGCAATCTTCGATCTTTGCATGAAGCAGACTGTTGCCGGTGGCTGTTGACCTCAAAGTCAACCTTTATATTTATGTATGTATGTGAATGTATGTGTGTGTGTGGAGAGAGAAAGGGAGAAAGAATAATATTGCTCTATTCCTGATATGGAGCAGTCTTCCGCATAAATATAAAACATTTTAAGAAATATATTTATTTATTTTCTCGATATGTATATATATATATATATATATATATATATATATATATATATATATATATATATATATATATATAATAAATAAATAAATGACAAAACTGAAATGTCATGAAACTGAATTGATCGGCTGCACACACACACATGCACGCGCGCACACGCACACACACACATATACATTGCAGCAAGCCATTGTTAAAAATTCTTTATAATACACCGAATTTCAGTCATAACAATAATAAAATACTTCAACCCTGTATATAAATTTTTTACCGCAAAGGATCTCTTAAGAATAGGAAAGTACATATTTACTCCATGTAGTCAGTACATCGCTCATACCATAGTATGGCTAGGGCACCTCGATGTGGTGTAATGGTTATCAAGCTTGTCTCGCTAAAATTATTACGACTGCGTAGTGAGTTCGATCCTCACTGGGTACCCCATACTTTCGGCCTTGTGCCACATCTGAGGTACGCTTGGAAAATCACTACCATTGTATGATATGAATAATTACGCCTTACTAAATCCCGTTTGTGAATTGAATTACTTCCCTTTTTGTGAACTGAGTTATTTCCCTTTAGATACACACACACACACACACACACATATATATATATATATATATATATATATATATATATATATATATATATATATATATATATAAACACACACATATATATATATATATATATATTATTTCTGTATATTTTTTTAACTGATTTAGTTTTTCTTATCAAATCGGGAAATGAATGTTGACTTGAATGTCTACTGATCTATATCTTTTTGTGTTAATGCCGGTGTTACCGTCACCAGGGCTATATCCTTGGACCTACTTTGTTTTTAATTTTCATCAATGACCTTCCTTCAAATTAATACCTATGCTGATGACACAGCGATTTACTCTTGTCTCTGATCAGTCCGACGAGGTCAAATTGGCAGCTGATCCTATGGCCTGTTGTTAACTTGTGCAAGGAATGGCTGTTAATTTTAACGCCTCCAAATCAAATGAATCCTATCAATCACCTGAGGGACCCCCTTCGTGTCTACTACCAATATGCATTATACTAACCTCCAGGGGATTGACTCGTTGCGCCCTCTCTGATTTACATTCTTCGGATGCAATGAAGTGGAAATATTAATTGATTCCATTACAAAGTCAGTTGGTAAAAATGTTGGTTCACTGTATCGTGCTAGACAATTTTTCTATCCTGACTATATTAGGTATTTATAAGTCTACCATTCGTCCATGCCTCAAATACTGCTGCTAAATACACATATATATATATATATATATATATATATATATATATATATATATACAAGTATAGGATTGGTGTATACGGAATAAATTCCAATAACCAACAATTACTATTCTTAAAAGAGTGCTCAATACAGGGTAGATCAAATATAATTATTTATTTAAAAATTATAAAATAAAGATGTTATAAAATCACTACAAAAACAGCCATCCTGTTTCAACACCTCTGGTGTCTTATCAAGTAACATATTTATATTATAATTTTTAAATAAATAATTATATATATATATATATATATATATATATATATATATATATATATATATATATCGAGAGAGAGAGGTGGGTGGGTGAGAAAGAGAGAAAGTCTTGATAAAATCCAACGAAGAATCAGCAATATAGTCTTGATCAAGTGTCTCGGCTTCAGTCACTTTCCCGCCGCCATAATGTAGATTCTCTGTGACTTTTCTATACTTTCATTACTCATCATTTATTACTAGTTTGAACACCTAATAAAACAACAACAGCAACAATAATAATAATAATAATAATAATAATAATAATAATGTAGCATATCCTGACAAAAACATTAGTTTTTATTGGGGATCTGGGAATGATATCAAAGAAAGAAAACACATGTAAGGATAACCCTACCTGGTCGCCCTAAAATATGTGAATTGCAAAATCCATTATATCTCGAGTAAATTTATCTCCATTTCGTGACAACAATTCCATTTTTTTCTGATTTCATGGCACGTCAACTGTTTCCATATTTTCATACAAAAATATCGCTTGAAGTCTCTGATTTTGAGTTAGGGACAACTCGTACTACACAAAGTTAAGGCAATAATAATAATAATAATAATAATTGTAATCATACTAATATACGGAATAGGAAGATGACGGCAAGTACTTACGAACACGAGAGGTTTTGGAATTATTGAAAACAGCAAGAATATTGAGGGAAATGCTAATAAAATGAACAGACGTGAGAGACTTTGACACTCTTAGGTCTCTGGTTGGGAGCCGGAAGGAAATCGGTAGACAACAGAAATCAAAAGAAATAATAATAATAATAATAATAATAAATGTGGAAATTGAAAACAAGTATAGTACCAATCATAGTAGGTGCGCTAGGAATGATAAAAAAGGAACAAAACAATACATTAAAAAATTCCCTGGTAAAGAGAAATACAAAAAGTTGTCTTGATAATGAAAGCCCACAGACTACGAAGAACTTTGTCTATGTAACGATATTGATGTTATGGAAGTTAGAAAAATAAAACCTGAAACACCTAACTTGGTTCTGCAAATATTCTGTTAAAAGTACTCTCTGTTTGAAGTTGTATGACTTGATTGAGAACACCCTTAATGCAAGATCTCCGGTTTGAAAACGAAGAACCGAGCGGAAGAAGAGGGGATACTACTACTACTACTACTACTAACAACAACACCTTCAACAACAATAAAAATCTACAACAACAACAATAATAATAATATAGAACATTATTTGAGACTTTACCATTTATACTGACACATATAAAAGGTAATATACCATACATAGTGATTAGAGGCTACAAACAAAAATGCTTCTTCATAGATATGACATAGCCTTCGGGTATAACTATATCTGTTTAAGTATATGATAAAATAAGTTACTATAAGGATAGAAAAAGATGTGGTACTGTTAACCTACTGTTACACCTACAATAATTGGAGCCCTGGGTACGATATATAAAAAAAATAGAGTCAGGCACATTAACGAGATCCTTGAAAGTCTTTACTTACAAGAGATGCATAAACATCGTACATCTTGAATGGCACTTAGCAGTAAAAATATGTTTAAAACAAAAGGATATATTTACTACCTTGGTCACGGTCTTGGCTACAGGCCCATTAAGGGAGGGTACTGAACAGAAAGTAAAATATTATAATAATAATAATAATAATCGTGGCGAATTAAAAATGCTTGGTGTGAAATGATTTAAAAACAATAAATTGTCAGCTGACCATTCCTTTGACCTAGCTCTAACATCTCAGTCGTGGGGAAACTAGCTGGTTACATTCAATGCCTCGAAAAGCAAACTAGTTACATTCCATCACCGCCGATCGGACTCCGAACTACCATCAGTCACGATGAATGAATGTCCCCTCAGGGAGGCATCGTACCTTGAAAGACAACTGCGCCTTAAACTCACGCCAGACCTCAAGCTGAACTCGTACACACGATCCATCGCTAAAGATGCAAGAAAAATTGTCGGTTTCCGCTTTCCTAAGTACCTGACTGCACCTGCTATCCTTTATCTTTTCAAAACCCAGATCAGGTTTAAAATGGGTACTGCATTCATATTTGGGAAGGAGCTGAACAGTCTTTACTTTCCAGTCTGGATCGAGTCTAAAAGCGTCTCCGAGTCCTTGTGGGTGACAAATTATTATCTACCCTGCAACTCCTCTCTCACAGACAGGATGTGGCAAGCGTCGCATTGATTTATCGATACTTCCATGAAAAATACTCGGACGAACTGCATTCCTTAGTTTTAGCAGTTATAACCTTCACGGCTTGGACTTTTCATGCTACTCACATTGTAGCAAAACCACCCTCATGCCTCCGTTTTCCACTGGCGTGAAGTAGGTTCCACACGAGCAGCTACTACTACTCTGTGGAACCGACGATGTTTTCCCGATCAGTACAATCTTAACGTGTTCAAACCTAAGGTTAACCGTTATCTTCAGCATAATCTATGCCTCTTATTCTGTAACCCTCAATCTCGAGTAGACCTTGGGCCTTGTACAGGGTGAACCTCACTGGAAAAAAATAAAAATAAAATGATAATAGTCATGGCTAATTAAAAATTAAAAAAAAAGTTTGACGTAGGAGAAAGAGGTAAGAAATGAATGAGAAAAATCTCTTTGACTAAAAGAAAAACGCCTGAGAAAAAAGTTGCGCCATTGTAAGAAAATTACTGAATGAGTAAGAAATACGTTGTTACTTCCGGAAAGTGGTTGCTGGGAAGGAAACAAAAAGGAAGAAACTTCGATTCTTAATATTTCTCGCTGGCATTCATGTGATCCAACCCAGTTTCCGGAAAGTGATTTAGCTTTTTAAAACTCTGGGCAAAAATTAGAACAATGCTTATAGATAAGAAAGTAGTTTTTTTTTTGTGTGTGTGTGTGTGTGTGTGTGTGTGTGTGTGTGTGTGTGTGTGTGTGTGTGTGTGTGTGTGTTGGGGGCTGAATTTTGGGAATTAAGAGAAAGTGAATTAGACCACATGAGAAAAATAGAAAACATATCAAAGGAGAAAGAGGTTACAGGTGAATGTATTCGATATGTAAGTTGGTAAATCAAGTCCGTATTCGAACGATGAGTTTATTTTGCAAAAGAAATATTTATTCTTCATAGAATCTTTTTCCTTGACAATGAATTTAATTAATTGGTGGTGATTAATCAGGTAAATCGAACATTATAGACGAATGCTTATTTCCAACCCAAAAAAGCAGCTACTAATTATTGACGCATCGCGCGTGCATACATATATACGCACAAATATACATAAACCCATATATACTTATACATAAACGCACAGACGTGTATATATATATATATATATATATATATATATATATATATATATATATATAGATAGATATATATATATATCTATATATATAGATATATATATGTGTGTGTGTGTGTTTGTGTGTGTGTGTATTACTCGAAATTATCATTTATAATCTAAGTTTCGTGTCCAAACGTAAACAAAGTAATTTTCTAAAGAAGTAATGGATTTTTTTATTTATTGATCCGGCAGTTTTTATCACTTTAAACGTTATTTATATTGGATACTCTTATTTGTGTATATTTGATATATATAGCGAGTGTACCAAAAATACTTTAACAAACTTTGGAGACATGTTTCCTCACACCAAAACAAGGGTAAATGTCCATATAAACATATGTCCGCAAATACTTTGTTTTTGAATTATTAAGTGTAAAGCAAGTTTACGGTAGATGGCGATGTGTTGCCATGTAGACTTGGTTACATTTGTCATTCGTGTATATCTGTGGCTAGTCTGTCTTCACCGTTTAACGTGTGTAGTAGTGACTTAACTGAGAAGTGTTCCGTTTAACAAAGACGGGATATTCATATCGTGACCAGACATACGTAGGGGGGGGGGCGAAGGGCAATGGACGCAATACTGCACAACCGTATCAGATTGCGTTTGCAAACCGTGCGCAGCCTAGTCATCCAATCTTTTCTGGTGTTTCTTGTCGCAATGCTGAGACAGGATCGATGGCAGCACAAACTATAGACCGAGGAAGGCCGAGATTCGCGCGTACGAGCGACCGCGAAGAACACATTTTACAGGGTATCGGAGATGATCCAAGTATCTTTATATGTTTATTTGGACTTTCGTCCTTGTTTTGGTCTGAGAAACCCGCTCCTAAAGTTTGTAAAAGTATTTTTAATACACCCGACACACACACACACACACACACACACACACACACACACACACACACACACACATATATATATATATATATATATATATATATATATATATATATATATGCAAATATATGAATATAGATCCGACAGTATGAAGAAAAATATACGGAAAAAAATAAATAAAAATCCTAATATATTATGCTGTTTTAATGTTAATATAATGTCAACGTCGGACGTTTCGGTCTAATAGACCATCTTCAGGACATATTCATAAAACATAATTAACATAGACCATATTCAATTCAACATGAAAAAGACGATGGACATAAAAGTAAGACCAATCCAAACAGATAACTGAAATCTTTTATAAGATCAGCGTTCCGTTTAAATATGATCACGTTGTCGTATGTCCTGAAGATGGTCTATTAGACCGAAACGTCCGACGTTGACATTATATTAACATTAAAACAGCATAATTGCATATTAGGATTTTTGTTTGTTTTTTCCGTATATTTTTTTTCATATATA
The DNA here is from genome assembly GCA_903632075.3 of Acanthosepion pharaonis. Classification (NCBI taxonomy): domain Eukaryota; kingdom Metazoa; phylum Mollusca; class Cephalopoda; order Sepiida; family Sepiidae; genus Acanthosepion; species Acanthosepion pharaonis. The sequence goes on from CAHIKZ030000599.1 coordinate 140,965, forward strand.
TATATATATATATATATATATATATATATATATATATATATATATATATATATATATATTTATTTCAAGATATTAAAACAAAAGCATGTTAAACACAGCAACATAATTACATTTATGTTTCAACACTAAAATATCTCTCCTAGTGAGACGTTAAATTACTGGGCAGTAGTTTAACATCGCTGTAGTGTTAAAACATATTTTTAATATGTTTTGTTTTAATACACTAAAATAAATAATATTTAGCTCTACTCTGTATTGAGCCCTCTTTTCAATTAAATGTTATATGCAGTGAATTTATACTCCATTTGTTCTCATTTTACTATATATATATATATATATATATATATATATATATATATATATATATATATATATATATATATATCTGTGTGTGTGTGTGTGTGGTATGCCCAAAAATCGCAGCGTTCTCGTTTTTAAAATATATTAACGGAATATCCGACAGAAAACTGTTAGATATAAAGTATAAAATACTAGAAAAGTGTGCGTACCCAACAAAAATATAGATGTGTTGAGTATGCTCGTCTCCAGACATTATTGCAAGGGCCATTTGTAACTTAAAAGGATATAACTGGACGTTTTTTTAAAAACCTATAGCACAAATTTGGCACACATCAAGCGTACATATTTTCTTCTGATAAGTTTTACTTAATACAGAAATTTGTTTTGTTTAATAAGCTGTCGCAAACATTCATATGTATAATTAATTTATTTGAAATTCGAGATATTTCTTGCGGAAATGGTTCAATATCGGTGATACAGCATTTTAAGAGATACATATTAGGGATATAAAAAAAAATCAACGCTGATGGACAAATGAAGGCTTTGGACATGAAACTGACTGTTATAGCATGTTGATTTATATACCTTTACTATTTCTATCTATCTATCTATCTATCTATCAAAGAAAATTACAAGAATTCAAGAAAGATTGAAATGAATGGAACGAGAAATTATAGTAAGACGTAAAATTGATATATATATATATATATATATATATATATATATATATATATATATATATATATATATATATATATATATATAAGAGATAGAGAAATGTATACACACACATATATATATATGTACATACGTATATTTATATATATAGATACATACATATCAGAATATATATATATATATATATATATATATATATATATATATATATATATATATATATATATATATATATATATATGTAGGTGTGTGTCTGGTTTCATTTCCGGAGTTTCCGACGTGAATGTCGCAATATTTTTTTTTAATATAATATATATATATATATATATATATATATATATTTCTTGCTCTTTTTAAGTTATGGGTGTGGAAAGTGGGGCAAGAAATATTAATGAAAAATGGCGTTTCTGGGAAAATTCGTATGCATATACAATTATTGTTCACTTATCTACACGATACGTATCCACCAAATCCTATATTAGGGATTTTTATGAATAGAACGAGCGGAAGGGGAATGTATATAGTATTTTTGTGGGTTAAGACGCGATGTGAACATTTATCTTGCTTTGAAACGGGTAGTGTATGCACTCAGCCCGGATGTCCCACAAGCTGAGATTACGCTGTAAAAACGGATTTACTGGTAATTTAAAATTTCCATCAAGCATTGCTTTTTAAAAAGCTATAAAAATCAAAGTCTTCCATGCGAATCCTCTACTACTATTACAAATGTTAATATTAATACGACTATTAACTCGATATGCACTTGCAGGTATAGCGTAATAATAGCGTTGCGGATTAAAGGCTGCCAATATGAAATGAGAACTTTTCACTTTAATCTTATATATATATATATATATATATATATATATATATATATATATGTATATATATAGTGATTTTCCAAGGGTAGATGTGGCACAAGGCCGAAAGTATGGGGGACCCAGTGAGGATCGAAATCACTACTCAGTCGTAATTGTTCTAGCGAGACAAGCTTGCTAACCATTACCCCACCTCGAGGTGCCCAACATGTATATTGTCATCCACAGAAAGACTGTTTCGCTGTATCACAGCTCATCAGTGTGACTAGACATCCTAGGATCGAAACCCGACTGAATAGGGGTCACTTTAATCTTATAATCATTATATATATATATATATATATATATATATATATATATATAGGTTCAATTCTCACCTCGGTTGGTTTGTCAGGCATGAGACTTCTTGATATTATCGCTTTGAAGGTCACCGTTGGAAAGTGTCTGAAAAGTTGTGAGTCAAATTGGGTAGAAGTCACCATTGTGTTGAGTGTGCCGGCCTTGTTCCGATTGTGGATCACGCTAGATAACATACTCTCTCCCAGAAACTCAGCATAGTTGCAGTATAAAACACAGGTGGCCTATATTGGTGTTGAACAGACACACATGTGCCTGAACGAGCGTCTCCAATAGGGATTGGCCAGCCGCCCTAGTAGACGGGTATCCTCGAATACGAGTGGCCAGCTATTATATTTAGTGGATATCTATATTCGATTAGAACGCCACTTTTTTTTTTTTTTTTCGACTACCGTGAATTTGAGAAAACTTAGTTTCATATAGGAATAAAGTCTCGCTGCCGACTCTTGAGTTTGAACATTGATCGCCGGTGAGCAAACACAGGCGATCCCATTATTGAATTAATTAGACCACGTGACCATAGAAGAAACGCATATATGTAGGAAGTAGCTGACGACTAGCGATCAGCATTTTTATTTTATCCTCTATTACTATTCGGATCGTTATTTCTACTCTATCCTCTATTACTATACAGACCGCTATTCTCTACTCTATTCACTGTACTATGTCTCTATTGGGATCACTATACGGATTACTGTTCGAGCGAGTATAATCGAGCAAGTACTATTAGTGCGAGTGCTATTCGACGACGTCTGACACCAGTATTGTTCAACGGCGTATTATAGTTGTATCTGCGATTACAAAGTCTCTACTACAATGAGCACTACGAGAGTGACAACGAGTATTTGTTGACATCAAAAAACTTAGTAAATCCGGATATGAAACTGCGTTCTCCTTCGTAGGATGAACTTCCGTCTGATTCGGCGTATTTTAGACCACTCGGCGACGAGGAGGCTCACAGACAAACAGGGTTCTACTTACCTTATAGAAACCTCTCGTTCAGATTTTTATCGAACGCCGCATCCGCTCGAAAGTCATATCTGTTTTGTTTCTTAGCCGAAACGTAAACAAAATGAATCTCTAAATTATCAATCGATTTTTATTTTCAATACGACTTACTTTTTGTTATTTCAAACCTTATTTTTAGTGGAAAACCGTATTCAAGTAGACTCCCAGTTGTTTTCGTTTACCGGCCTGTGCATTTGAGAAACCGTGTTAAGGAAGGATTCGAACCTGCGGCCAACTTTGTTGGAGCAACCGCCGTGTGATCCTTCGTTCTTTAAAGGGATCAGCTACGGAGAGTCTCATAGCCAAGTAGCGTTCTATTTTCATTATTTTTTTTCTCAAACACCGTATCCGCTCGAAAGCCATATTTGCTCAGTTTTATATCCGATACGTAAACAGAACAATTTTTTAAAGAATTAATCGAAATTTATTTTTTAATTACTTCACACGTTACTTTTAGTGGATACCCGTATTCGAGTAGAACAAAAACGAGGAGTTTAACTCGAATACAAATATCCACTAAAAATAACGTTTAAAGAAATAAAATAATATCTCGGATTAAAAATATATATATATATATATATATATATATATATATATATATATATATATATATATATATATATATATATATTCCATCAAAAGTGAGAACGAAGAATAAAAAAAGAAAAACAGTTGCATAACTACACATAGAACAATCTTGGAAAACAAATGAAGTACCATTGAAAGTAGCCGAGAAAAATAATATATAATAAAAGTTAATATGAATTTTCGCAAACTTGCCGATAAAACAAAACTAATTTGTAAAATTGAAAATTTAATAAAAAAATTGATAAACAGAATTTGTCCATATTTTACAAAACATTTTATCTACCGAA
>CAHIKZ030000599.1:150000-155000 GCA_903632075.3 Acanthosepion pharaonis
TTTTTGTGTGTATATATATATATCTAAATATGTCTGGGTGCTTATGTATTATAATCTGATTGTGTTTTTGTTGTTTTGCGCGTGAGTTTAAGACCACATTCACACACTTTAGAATAAAAAATATGTATGCAAATATATGGATATAGATCCGACAGTATGAAGAAAAATATATACGGAAAAAACAAAACAAAAATCCTTATATACAATTATGCTGTTTTAATGTTAATATGTCAACGTCTGACGTTTCGGTGTAATAAACCATCTTCAGGACATATTAACGTTGACATATTAACATTAAAACAGCATAATTGTATATAAGGATTTTTGTTTTGTTTTTTTCCGTATATATTTTTCTCAATAAAAAAATATATATACATGTATTGTCAAATGACCGGATATATTGTAGCGTCTTGTTGAACGTAATTTCAACGAAGAAATAAATTGAATAACATATGTATTTTTTCTTTTCTCAATAATTTTGTAGTTTTTAAACTTAATAGTGATTAAATTTGGATTTTAAAATTGCCAGTTTTTAATTTTAATATTAAATTTTATCATATAATTTTATAATTATTGGTTAGTATAAATTATTTTTAATATTACCCGTATTTTAAAGATCTGAATAGCTATTATAACATGATTTCGTTGTCAAGCTTTTTGAATCTTTCTATACTTGATTTTTGATTGGTTATTCTAGCTTTTGTAACAATGTTTCCCCCTAATGTAGGATCGTTAATTAATCTGAAACTCTTAAAAACCGTTTATTTTATCTTCAACATCATCACTTGATAAGACACCGAGGGTGTTGAAACAAAATGGCTATTTTTGTAGTGATTTTATAACATACTTATGTTATAATTTATTTATAAATAATAATTATATCTGCTCTACTTTGTATTGAGCACGCTTTTAAGAATAGTAATTGTTGGTTATTGGAATTCATTCCGTATATACCAATTATATAATTGGTACATATATATATATATATATATATATATATATATATATTTTATTATGTTTAACGTTGTTATTTTATAGATACAAGTATTTACAAATGCTCTGTTTATGATAAACAGTATTAAACAACATTTACCGGCCTGAATGTCCGAGAAATTTTCATAGAAAATATTCGTTCTTTTGACAGGATTCGAACCTGCATCCTATACGGAACTGTCATATACTTTGACGTGCCTTAACCGTCTCGGCCACAAAGAACCTTACGGTAGACAAGGTCGAATTTAATGTTTATAAACTTCAATCTTCCATGAATCTCACATTCATAACTGCTCTGGAATCGAATCGAATGTAAACAATGATATGTTAAGAAATGGACTGTTTATGATAAAGGTATTAAATTTATTTATGAATGACGAGATTTATTATAGAAAATATTCGTTATTTGACAGGATTCGAACCGTTATTTACGGAAATGTCTGTTTACGATGACGTGTATTAAACATTCAGGCCGGTAAATGTTATTTAATACTTTTATCATGAACAGAGCATTTGCTTAAATACTTGTATCTATAAAATAACAACGTTAAACATAATAAAATGTCTTTAATAAATAAATTGTCGGACCTTGTCCATTTCTTAACATAAGATAAGATATGCGTGTGAGAATATCTATTCAACATTCCTCTTGGCAAACACACATACATATCTGTATATTAATAGAAGTAAATATGTTCACCTATTACTCGTATCACATACCTTCCCGGTCTTTTGGAAAGGGGTAGAGATTTATCACTTGTCACTTGTTTTCTGCTTTGGATTGCGGTTCCGATTCCTTCTAAATGTTTTCAATTTCTTTCACTCCCAGTAGCCTCATGCGTCTTCGTGGCACTGTCGCCTTGCTTGGGTGAATTGATTTTATATATATATATATATATATATATATATATATATATATATATATATATATATATATATATATATATATATATATATATACAGGTACAAATATATAATATACATGTAGATGCCTTCTCCCTTTGTAATACACGCATGTGTAAGTATGTATGATATTTTAAAGTTCGTTACATTATTAACCACTCAGATGTTATGAGTTTTATTTTTATTTTTCTCATAGTCATCGTCTATTATCATTATTTCCTAAACAGCGCCGTGAGAGCTTTCGCCATAATGCCTGAGAGGATGATCAGCGAGCCGTGAGATATGAAAGACCAGTGCCTTTTTTTCTTTTTACAAGAGGAATGCGCTTTGCGAAAGAAAGCGCTGTGGTAGGAAATGACGGAGGATTTGTGCTGGTAAGATTGACCGGGTGGGCGGATGAGATGCACTAGGTTGAGAAGGTTGAATATTTGACATTAAGCCCTTCTTCCTTTTCGTTTCGGCAATTGGTATCGTTATTTTTTTTCTTTTTCTTTTTCTTTTCTCCTTTCCATCATTTCCCAGCCTGAAAAGGACACGCGTAGAATTCTATACATTTTTTTTGTAAAATTTTTCGGAATTTTTTCGATTTTTTTATACGTAAGTATTCTTTTCATTTTGAAACGTCCCAGGTGTACATATATGAAAAGGTGTATGTGTGTTTGTGCGTGTGTGTGCACGCGTGCGTCAGTATGCGTGTTAGAGTGCGTGCATACACACACATATATATATATATATGTGTATGTATATACACACACATATATATATGTTTGTTTGTGTACGTATATATATATATATATATATATATATATATATATATATATATATATATATAGTAAGATACAGGTTCGATTCTTGTCAGAGGACACATAATTTCTATGAAATCTCTCGAACATTAAGGCCGGTAAATGTAGTTAATACTGTTTAGTATAAACAGTACATTTATAAATATTTGTATCTATAAAAAATAACGCTAAACAGAAAATATCTGAAAATAATTGTCGGACTTTCATTTCATAATATATGATGTCATTTGTTTACGTTAAGATACACCTAAGGGTAGATATGATTGTTCGTGAAAAATAATGGAAGTTGTTTGAAATATATATATATATATATATATATATATATATATATATATATATATACACACACACACACACACACACACATATATATATATATATGTGTGTGTGTGTATGGTAGATATTAGAATAGAGCTATCAACACTGACGACTGGTCTGAAAATCGCTTTGAGTCGTGAAACTGACAGTCACCATGCAATGTTGTCTCCCACATCACAAGTCTTTAAAACTATAAACCTCTATCCTCGATATCGAGCGCACTTACCCTATATATATATATATATATATATATATATATATATATATATATATTTATATGCATGTGTGTGTGTGTGTGTGTGTGTGTGCGTGTACTTATGTATATTTGAACAAGGATTTGACACGACAGAACATGAACACTGATTTAGAAAAGCACAACCGCATTTTTCATTTATTTCTTTTCAGTTTATTCCTTTTCAGTCAACATTTTTTCAAATGTAGACGTTGGCATAAATCTGACGAACAAATCATAGTCATTCGCAAAAATTAATTAATGGCTCAGCACTCAGGGTTCAACATTGGGGATCTGGGGCCGGCAGTGCAGGAGCGAGCAGTGCGAAAGGGATTGTTACTGCTGTTCCGACCAACTACAGGGTGATCGAAGGATGATGATGATGATGATGATGATGAAGAGTCAACATGTTCCAGCTAATATAAGATCAGGCAATCTGAGTCTTTCTCCTAGGATGACTCAGCGTGCATATGATTCGGCAATAGGTCAACTTATCTGCTTTACTGTGCCACTAAATATATAGATAGCTTATTTACTGTTTTGCACAGAGGCCAATCTGCTCACCACTTACATGTGCTCGAAGCGATGTATATTAAACTACATCAACTGGATCTGTGCTTTATGTCTGGAGGGATATGAGTGAAGTTTGTTTTTTTTCCCTTTTTACACACTTTTGGAACTGTTGATTTTTTTTTATTTTAATCGTTAATTATTTACTATTAAATTGTTTTATTTTCCAAACTTTTCCTCCTCATTGAATATAATTCATTTTTTAAGGATGAACAATTTTTGCAGATTTGGTAGTCTCTTTTTTTTTTTTCATTCAAATCCATGAACTTGTTTTGCTCATGCTAAGTCTCGGAAAAAAACACTTTATAAAATACACAATATACAAAATCTTTTTATTTCTAATATTGAATTCGTTAAAATTATTCAGCTTTTTAACAAGAAAAATCTGAAGCTGATGTTAAAAATTGCCGCAAAACATTTAATTGTTGATTTAAGTTATTATGGAATGATCTATAATGACATATCTCTAATTTGCATTTACTTACATTGTATTTATTTTTAATTTTTCTAGTTGAATTGTTCACACATATTGTATATGATTGTGCATAATAAGGTTACAATAAAATTTGTATTTTATATGAATACTAGCTTTTGAAAATTGAGATGTAGTAGGGTAGGGGACCGCATCATAGATATGTGGGGGACCCGATGAAGACGTAGCTATTACTCAACAAATAATCTGATGTTGGATTGAAAGCAAATTGATGTATAGGTTGACCCGGAAATCCTGCCACCTCTACATAATATAGTTTTCTATGTCAGATAGCTAACACGAGATCCTACAGTTAGGGAGTGACAAGACTTTCAGACCAGTCTGTAGTTCTATCATTGTGACAGAGATTTTGAATACTCTACATTTTGAGAACGCAACATTAGTGTTAGTTCTTTTTGGAAGTCTTAATTGTTTGTTTGTTTTTTCAATGGGGATCTAATTCTAGAAAAATAAAATAAATCTGATAATGTTACAAGCATCTTTATTATTCATCTGTCTTGTTGAATTTCAAAGTAAAGCTGAGGCTTATTGGTAATTGCAGTCGCTTGAATTAAAAAAATGCATTGGAATTATGAGTGACATTGAAATTAAAACATCTTCATTTTTGACGAGCTGACATAGGTTTTTGTTTATTCAGTTTTGATATTTGCTTCGATGACACGCAAGAGAAACAAATAGACGACTTCTG
>CAHIKZ030000599.1:157500-197500 GCA_903632075.3 Acanthosepion pharaonis
CCGTCACAATGCGCAGAGGGACGCGAGCAATGGCGAAAGGGGCGGGGAGAAGATAAAAACAGGGCGCCTTTCTTCCAACCGCTTTTTGTTTTACCTTTTTATTATTATTTATGGGAGCCTTAAAAATACCATGCGGAAAGTGTTGGAGAAGGGTAAAGACTGAAAAGAAGAAAATATCAATAGAGAAAACGATAAAAGAGAAAGAAAAAGAAAAGAAAGATAAAAGGTGGAAGAAGAGGACAAAGACGAAGAGACAAAAGAAAAGCAAAATTAAAACGCGTAAAAAGAAGAGGAAGTGGAATGAGAGAAAGAAGCAAAGTTTGAAAAACGAATGAATTAATTAATGAATGAAAAAGATGAAGAAGAAGATGGAAGAGGAACAGGGAGAAGGGGAGTAGAAAGAGAAAAAAGAGGAGGAGGAAGTAAAGGAAAAAAGATAATTAGAATTCGAGGAAAAAGAATAAAAGGTGGAAGAAGAGAACGATGACGAAGAGAGAAAAGAAGATAGAAGAAAAGGAAAAAGAAAACGAGTAAAAAGAACAAGAAGTGGATGGAGAAAAAGAAGGCAAGAATGAATTAATGATGGCAGAAGATGATAAAGAAGAAGAAGTAGAAAGAAGAGCAAGAGGATGATGAAGAAGATAAGTAGGAAGAGAAAGAAGAGAAGATGAAAGTAAAAGAAAAGGCAAAAGAAAACGTAGAGGGAGAAGAAGAAAAGATGGTGGAACTGAAGACTATATAAGTAAGGTAGGCGAAAAGGAAAAATAGAACGAAGAAAAAGAAGATGAAGACGTGGAAGAAGGGGAAGAAGAATAAAAATGAAAATAAAGTCGAAAGATGATTGTGAAGAGGAGGGTGTACAGAAAGGACAGACGGTGGCGGAAGAAGAAGGAAATGAAAAGAAGGTTGAAGAAGAAGAAGAAGAGAATATAGGGAAAATGTATAAAGAAGGGTAAGAAAAAAAATGGTAGAAGAGGTAGCAGAAATGGTGGAGAATGTAAAAGAACAGAGCGAGGAGGAAGTGAAACATAGAAAATGTCGGACAAAGAACAAGATGGAGAATAGAGAGAAAGGGAAAGAACAGTAAGAAGAGAAAGTGTAGGAAGAAGAAGAAGAAAAGGACGAAGGTGAAAGAATAGGGGAAGGAAGAGGGGAAGGAAAAAGGAAAAGAGAAAATGTCGAAAGAAAAGGTAGAAGGTAAAAGAGGAAAAGAGAAAATATGGGAAGAGGAAAAAGAAAAGGGAGAAAATGAAAGAAAAGAAGGAAAAGATGGATGAAAATTTGGAGTATTATTTTCGGTAATGGTAATGATGAGAATAGCCGTTTCCACACAGGAAACATTCAGCATCAATTGACCGAATAATTAGCGTTACTGTTGGTTGAAATTTATAAAATCTTTCTCTTAAAAAGTTGTTCTGGAGAATAAACATCTCTAGTCCATTATCTGTTATCGCTCTTTCTAGTAGTTTCCCTCCTAACCTTTTGTTTATGCTAGTGTGGTAGGTGAACATCATGACCATATCATTATTTTTATATTCTAGATACATGTGATACTCATTTTTGCTATTGCTGTTTGAAATTTTCAAAATCTCTCTACTTTTTATAAGTCATCTTTAAAGAAACATTTTTTAATCATTTCACCTCCAAGGAAGACAAACAAGATGCAAGTGGGTTGTGGTTACTGTGTGTGGGAGAATATAAGTAAAAGAAAACATTATTAAGGAGAGAGAACGATAAAAGAACAGGAATTAAGAAGACAGAATATAATGATTGATATTGACTTAAAATTTTAAAGACCAAATTTGACTGGGAAACAAGAAACCGGAAGAGAGTTACACAAGTGAAAAATAAGAGAGAACAAAATTGTTAGCATAGAACTTATGGTTAAATATAGCCATTTCAACTGAAAAATGAGACCTCACCGCCAATCCAGCAGTACGCTTAAATTCATAAAGTCTAGGTACCAAGGAGGAAAGTTAATCAGAACAATTTATATATATATATATATATATATATATATATATATATATATATATATATATATATATATATACATTTTGGAAACAATAAAAAATATTTTAAAAAAATTATAATCTTCAGACACACTGGGTTGTATATTAATATTTTTTTCGTTTTTATTATTTCAGTTAGATTCTTCAAATAGTTTCGGCCAACATGGTCATCATCAGGAGAAAAAATTCTGCTTGTTAGTAGCAGTCAACTTCAGAAATGAATGACTTGATAGAGAAAAAGAACTTTATCTGTAGTTTTCATTTGTTTTTTTTAATTTAACATGAATTTTGGTCAGCCCTTGTGTTGGTCAAACAGTTTCTTTTAAGTTGTTATATATATATATATATATATATATATATATATATATATATATGACAATTGTTATGATCATATATGTATATGTATATTAAGACACGTCTCATTAAATAATTTAGACAAGTTTTGTCTACTTTTAATATGATCCTCACGTAAAAAACTTGTTTACATTATTTAATGAAACATGTCTTAATAAAACATACTACCAATATATATATATATATGTGTGTGTGTGTGTGTGTGTGTGTGTGTGTGTGTGTGTGAGAGAGAGAGAGAGAGAGAAAGAGAGAGAGAGAGAGAGAAATTGTGTTTTGCCTAGAAATGTCTGACTCGCTTATTTCTGAAAGATAACGATTTTAAGCGGCATTTGTAATTAACCTGCTCAATATCAAGAGGCAGACCATCATTTACATCGTTCGGACTGTTTTGCTCATCTTCGTTGCCATATTCACGACGTTTCGACCGCTGCACACTCCGGCCTTCTTCAGGTGATTGAAATTTCGAACCAAACCCTTTATTTCTTCCATCGCGGTAGATTTTTCTAGTTCCACGTACTACCAGACCACTTCTGAGTGTCTCAGAATCAGTTATCTCCCTTTAAGTCAAATCTCCATGTTTTTGTTCAACTCTGTTGTAGCTAGGTATTGAACTCACAACTCTTTGGGTTAAGTCCCTGGCTCCAACCAACGCTTTTATCCATTGTCCTTGAGGACACCAGTGCATGATTTTTTGGGACTTATAAACCTAATGTCTTAGCAATCCAATTTTTTTACCAGGGCTCATATTAAAATTTTGTTATTATTGCTTTTCTCTAATACTTCGTATTACTGGTTTTCCATATTGTATTTATTTTGATGCTTGACCGGTTTAGGAGATTTCTGTGGCATAGCATGTGTGCTGAAGTTTTCGTATTGTCCATTGGCCATATTTGAGGACAAAAGTTCGAACGATGTAAACAATGTGAATAATTACATTACGTCATCTAAAAAATATAGACAGAGATAGCGCATTAACAGTAATAAATAAAATTAAATGTTAAACCTAATTATTAATTAAATTACTTATTTTATGTTCAACATAGGCTTTCTTGGAAAGTACAATTCGTTTTGGAATATTTTACCTAACTTTAAAAAATCATATGTATCATGATTTTACTCTCTGTCATTTTTTATCACTTTAAACGCCATATTTAGTGGATACTCCTATTTGACTAGAGGCTCTGTTTATTTTAAACAATATATTTATTTATTTTCGTCTGCCGGCCTGAACATTCGGGAAATCTTATTAATGAAAAAGATGCGCCCTCTATCAGGATTCGAACCTGCGTCTCGTTTTGCAGGAGAAACTATCGTTAAGTCCGACGTGGTTTTAACCAACTCGGTCACAAAGGGAGTCGCCGATTAAACAAGTCCGAATAATCCTTTTACGTGCCAAATGCCTTTCCTCTGCAAAGTGGCAGGCAGGTTTTAAATTTTAATAAGATTTCTTGAATATTCAGGCCAGTAGGCGATAATAAATATAGTGCTTCAAATAAACGGAGCGTCTACTCAAATATTGGTATTCACTAAATGCAATGGGTGGCAGAAATAACTCCAACATATACCTCCCAGAAATACCTCTCATATAATGGCAAGACAGTAGTCGTAATGGTGTCTTCCTCTACCATTATGAGGTATTTCTGAGCTGTATATGTGTAAGGTATTTGTCACTGTTTATTATATAGAATGACATAAGCTGTCGTTCATAAGCTTCTTCAGAAAGAAAAATCCTCTGCTAGTAGGAATTTGTCTACGGTTCTGTTGTGGCCTTGTTAGGGCCAGAAATAAAAACACAAAGAGAGGAATTGAGTTAAACAAATATATTAACAGAAACAGTAATGCAAATCATATACAAACGAGAGTGTTACAGCAAGAATGTTCGGTCCGACTGTCAGGGCTGACCCCTGGAAACTTTCCTCTCCAAAAGGCAGTAACTGCTCCTATTTATAGCTGGGAGAGTCCATGCGTGCGTGGGTAAATGACCATAACAGTTTCCTACAGAGTATTACCCGTGCAAGCTATAAGGCGTTTGCTGCCACGACAAACAAAGATGGCAGATTAAAATATCCAGTTTTTTGCAGAAACTGTAACGAGAAATCGTAACTGATAAGAATAAGCTAGTTTCACTATTGCAAATAGACTAGTAGAAGATAGCGATAAACGAAAGGATGTACTAGGAATCTTGTGCTACCATATAAGAACAATATTGGCAGTCAGTACATTTTGGAGTTAAGTTTCAAAATTGAGTTCTTTAGGCTGACTAGTTTTTTATATAAACAATAGATAGTGTGAGGGGGAGTAGTGATGAATAATATATATGTGCCCCTGAAAAATTTATTTCGGTTGAGCTCTCTGGGGAGGAAGTGTGAGTTTGTAAACAGTGACTATTACGGCTAATAATGCAAGACTGTTCGGTAAATCGAATCGAGTTCTCTCAGTCACTGTGTGCTTATTTACCTTCATCCCTGCCGTGTGCGAATGGCTTACTGCTAGAATCCCCGACTGACGCCAATTCAGTCAGGTTTCGATCCTAGCTAGAGGCAACCGGACGTCTAGCCACACTGATGAGCTGTGCTACAGCGAAACAGTCTGCCTGTGGATGAATATATATATATATATATATATATATATATATATATATATACGGATATGAACGCAACATTGACACACACACACACACACACACACACACACACACACACATATATATATATATATATATATATATATATATATATATATATATATATATATATATATACGGATGTGAACACAATATTGGCAGGAATTTGACGTCCATTAGCTGATCCCACTTTTCACCTCAATGGCCGCTAATCTACGAGCACGTCCCAGTACATGTATATACAGGGGGTCCTCGACTTACGACCGTGTTCCATTCCTACGATGCATCGTAAACAATTTTTCGTATAAGTCGGATCATACTTTCGATTTTCCGTGGATAAACACTTATGTCTATGCATACGCAAAGTGATAATCCAGGACATATCAACGCATTTCTATGACATATTAACATTGTTAGGACTAAAATAAATGGACATAAATATACTACATATAACTAAATTAAATTAAATTAATATATTTAATGAAATTAAATTGTTTTGAGCTGCTTGTATATTTATTGCCAGTGATGTCATTGGCTCTCGGTAGATGAGATGAAGTGAAAGATTTTGTCTCTCTCTTGAAGTATTCGGAAACAGCAGCAAATCTGGGGAAGAAAGAAAATGAAATTTTCTTTTTTTTTCAAGAATTCACCAACTTATATTTTAACGAAATAAGTCTTTATCTCTTACAAGGAAACTCAATATGTATAGACATATATACATGTTTTAAGTGACAGTCGAAAGACTTAAGCCTAGCAAACAGCCAATCTTTGTCGCTGTTTCTCCCTTTTCAGAGCGTTTAACAATGTCTAATATTGATGGCTTTCTTTTTCCGCAAAGCACCCCCATTAGAAGCAGTTACAGTATGCATATGGCAGCCATGATGAAGTGCAATACGTTTCAACAAATACAACAAAAACGAAAGTGAGCGAATGCGCAACAATCCAATATGGCGTATAACCGGGACTGATTTACGTCTATGTAAGAGACAAACGGCATGTCAAAACAAGATTAATGGAAATTGCGTCGTAAACACGAATCGTCGTAGGTCGTAATCCGGGGACTTACTGAACTTATCATTAAAAGAAGAAAAAAAAAATGAATATTGACACATTCAATGTAAAGATTTTAGTATTGATTTATACACTCTGTAACACGATTTTGTCTTTGGGTAGCAAGTGTTATTTCCTATTCGCTTACGCCTGGAATGTATGAAAAATGGCTAATATTTCTTTCAAATTTGTTTTTGTGACCAGGATAATGATATTTCTGAAATTTAAATATTCCCATTGGAAAAACGACATATGATTCAAAAGAAGCCTTTATTTATTTTAGGATTCCACAAGAGAGACCACAAAAAATTAGAAGTGCGTAGCTTTTCGAGATTTACGATTATACTGCAAATAGGTTTCAAGAATCAGCCCCCAAATATAGTCTCCTATCATATTTTCCTTATACAGTCCTTGATAGCGGCGTTCAGTGTCTAGTATGTCATAGTGGAAGCCCTTGTCTTGTACGTCCCCGTGTTCTTCTCGAATTTATCAAGATGAACGTCAAAGAGATGGACTTTGAGTGACATATTGCAGTCCATTTTACCGTAGTCCTTCACCCGGGTTTCAAAAAGCTCTCCGTAGTTTTCGGCCTTGTGCTTCCACAGAAAGCCCCAAATCACAGCGACAAATCTGTCCCACGCTGTTTTCTCCGTCCTAGTGAGCTTCTTGGTGAATTTCTTGCACTCAGTGATCTTTATTTGTCCGACTAAGACACTGTCTTTTGCCGAAGACAACTTAAGAAGTCTTGAAGGTACTTGATAGCTGCACACTCCTTATCTAGACCTGTGGAAAATCGTTTCCTAAGGCCCAGTTTAAAGTGCCGTGAATTAAAAAATGCTTTCCGTGGGTCCAACCGTTGCTCCCATTTTACATTATTCCTCCCCACACTGAAATCCATCCACTTAGGCCAGTCTTTCCTGTGTGAGTAGGCCGACCCTGCTGTCCCAAAGGCAAAGATATAATGGTAAGTTGATAAAGCCGCCTTGGTGACCAACTAGGAAGGCCACAATTTTGAACTCCTAACTGTATTCTTCATATCACAAGGTATCTAGCAAGATCTTGACACTACAGTATTCCTCTTTGTGCTACACCGAGTGAGCCAAGAGGATACATATCCCAGTTATGAAGCAGCACGGCTTTGAGGCTGAGGGATGAGAAATAGACGATGAGAAGTCAGTCGATGGGGTTATAGACGATTCCAATTGCCCCGAACAGGTTAGATTGTGGTGGAAACAAAATCTCTCTTCACGGATGGAAAAGCTTGAAAAACACTGATGACGCTTTCTCTGACGTGCGTCTCGCATACTTTGACCCAACAAATTCCACTGCTTGAGTCTTGACGCCAAAAGCTCGGCATTAGACATTGTGAGACCAAGATCTCTGATCAGGTCGTTGAAGTCTTTTTGGTTGTGGCAGTATGGGTTTCTCTTCTGAAACAGCATCTTCGCCCTCTTCTGAATTGCTGTTCTCTTCTGAAGAAAGGCTGTTCTCTCTTTGGAAGGGGAGATACGGAGAGCACTGAGTTGTATGGCAATGGGATGATGGATGACAGATGGTCTGCATATATGATAACAGGCTCATTCTTGCCAACTCGACGTTTGCAAGGGTCAACCACGCAGGAAAAGTAATTGCTTGGGTGGTCAGTTTGTTCTCTCCAAATACGTGGGACTGTGAGTTTCATGGGTCGGTTTTCCGATCTGTACCATCCTGCAAAAGAACAAAATACAATTGAGTATAAAAATAAATTATCTTTCACTCAGTATGACTGAAAAATTCTAAAAAAGTCGAGCGCTGGATATGTAAAATTCTGACTTAGGAACACAATTAATGTAGCAAATGTCATAAAATAAGGAACCTTGAATACTGAACATCCCGTATATTCCGTATCTTTATGGCTCTTGTCAGTGGCCCAGTATAGAAAAAACATCGATCATACTATAGACACTAATGCGCGTTTGTTTAAAATATTTACTACATATTTTTCAATAACACTGGATTGAAAAAAAAAAATGAAAGCAGAAATATTTAAAATTAAAAACAATTTTAAAACATTTACACTTAAAAACAAGCAAATCCTTCCATCTTACCTTCTAGAGTTTTAGAATGCATATGACGTGTCTGCACCTGAGCAGCTAGAAGTAAACAAAACTGCTGAGCTTACACTTCCTGTATTTCTGGAACGTTCAGGTAACCTTGATAGCAGCAGATGCCAGCTATGTAACATGAACGTTCCAGAAATTCTTAAACCTTTCAGAAACATCTCAAAAGATCTCTAGAAATTTTTCTCGAAAGTTTTTCCAGAAATTTTAAAAAATTTCTCCTTCAACAACTCAACGATGAATCTGTCAGGATTGTACTGGAAAATAAGTTACTTTCAAAACATCGATGTCCAGATCACAAAAGTAAAGTTTGAAGGGAACGTCAGTCGTTTCCTTTGCTTTCTAGGCAGGCATTTAGGAAATAATACTTAATGACCAAAGACAGAAACAATTCAAAATTCTGTTGCACAACGTAATCTTACAATTAGTTTTATATACCTGTAATATTTATTCTGTTAATGTATCACACCTTCTCGTCACGTTTCTATCTTTCCTATGTTTATATTTATTTCCCATGATTTTAGTGGGGAAAATAGCCATTTCATTTATTTATTTACTTTATTTTATTTCTTTGTGGGGATTTGCATGACATTGTATTTCTCTCTCTCCTTTTTTAAAGATGCAACTTAACAACGTTACTTACGACGTTAGTAACTTCCTGTAGTCAAGAGGTGACGCTGTGAGCGCTCAAGTGATTTGTTGATCCGGCAAGGATTGAACTGATGCCAAAGCAATATATATATATATATATATATATATATATATATATATATATATATATATATGTGTGTGTGTGTGTGTGTGTGTGTGTTTTACATGGATGCCAATGTATGCGACATAGCGGGCGACGTCGAAATAAAAGCCAGTAACAAACTAGACAAATAAATTTGAGAGTGAAGTAGAAAACGAAAGAAAAACGATTTTAAAATAAAAGCAGTGTCCGAGTAGTAAGGCTATAATGACAGTGATAAAATAGAAAAAGTGTCGTGCAGGGACCTTGTTAGGTGGTATAGAGATCTATAGAAATGGATAAAAACAACTAAATATTCTGGTGCTTAGTTTTTTTCCCCTGAGTTTTGCTTCTTTTCTTCTTTCTATGTTTTTTTTTTTTTTTTTACTAATGATCCCCCAACATAAGGCTCAAGAGCCACTCAAAGTAGAGGGTTACAGCGTGGTGTTGTATGGCCGTGAGAAAACGCAAGTAGTGAATTTCTTGGGGGATATACAGGAAATATATCAGCTAAATCTAATAATAACTTTAAAAATTCAGGTGTCAGGCGGAGAGTTTAGAAGTCTAATTAAGTAGACTTTAGAAGAAACTGGAATCCAAATCCTAATCAGGAAACGATGGATAAACCTCTACTCCTGTACAAAAGACAAGCAAGGAATGTGAACTGGATGA
Source organism: Acanthosepion pharaonis (assembly GCA_903632075.3). Lineage (NCBI taxonomy): Eukaryota > Metazoa > Mollusca > Cephalopoda > Sepiida > Sepiidae > Acanthosepion > Acanthosepion pharaonis. Next base: position 167,041 of record CAHIKZ030000599.1, read on the forward strand.
TAGGCGGACCTATCTACTCCTATTGAGACAGGAAAAAATAATACAATTAGATAATTAGTGAATAAAATTTCAGAATTCAGCCGGAGATGTTAGAAGTATAGAATTGAAGTAGAGTTTAGAAGGAAACCCATTCCTATGGTGGAAGCAAGGGATAAACCTCTACTCCTGTACAAAAGATCAGCAAGGAGTGTGAACCATACGATAGGCGAACATATATAATTCTATTGGGAGAGGAAAAATAATTAGCGAATAAAATTTCGGAGTCCAGGCGGAGCTGTTCCTTTGTTAATATCTTGTTTACCATTAAAAATAAAATAAAATTAAAATTAAAATTAAATCAAAAATAAAATTAAGTTAAAATTAAATTAAAAATAAAGTTGAAATTAAAATTAAAATTAAATTAAAAACAAAATTAAAGTTAAAATTAAATTAAAAATGAAATTAAAATGAAATTAAAAATAAAATTAAAATAAAATTTAAATTTAAATTAAATTAAAATTAAAATGAAATTAAAATTAAATAAAATTAAAATTAAGTTAAAATAAATATTAAATTAAAATTAAAATTAAGTGAAAATTAAATTAAAAATAAAATTAAACTTAAAATTAAATTAAAAATTAAATTAAAATTAAAATTATAATTAAATTAAAATTAAATTAGATTTAAATTAAAATTAAATTAAAATCCAACATTTCATTTCACGAAATATTTTATTTTCATTATATTCCCATTTTACTTTTTTTTTAAACTAATTTTCTCACAATAAATGGCTCAAGAACTGCTCACGGTATATGGATACTGAAGGAGGTTGTTGTATAAGCCTTTAAAGTTAGAGGCCAGAAGCGTAATTTATTAGGATATGTGGGAAAAATAACGGCTAATCTTAGCATTGAAGAGATTAAGATTGTAGTGATAGAGAAAGCACATACCCCCGGGATTCGTTTCCCCAAAGGGAATACCAGGTGATATAAACATGGATGTGTAGGTTGTATAATGGATAAAGACTCCGAATTCTTAATCAAATTCCCGTTTGGTTTTCATTATATTCACTTACGCGCAAATATCTTTGGGAAATGGTATGAATCCAATACTTCTCACCCCCGTTATGGGTTAATTAGTAAAATCTGTATCATCATTATTTTCCGCCACCAAACAAAAACAAAACAAAAACATTCTTACAATTTAAAAAAAAAATACTTTCTAGCTTTAAATAACACACAAAAAGTTGATAATCCGTAGAAAACGAATCAGTCAATCAAGTTTCAATCGAGTAGAGTTTTTTTTTTTTTTTTTACCTATTTTACTTTTGTCTTTCTCATTCTATTCTTTCTTCATAGGATGATTTTTTTTTATGTGTAAGAATTCTATATCATTAGCACGCAGCCATCACTCGCTTTTAAATACGTTTTTCCCCTTATGTCATTTTCATTTTTTTCCCTTCTGTACTTTTCGTAAATCTTTTAAACCCACCTTTATTTCACCACGTTTATTTTTCATTACGGTAATTGAAAAAAAAAAAAAATTCTATCGTTCGTCTACTGTTTGTTGTAATTCTTCTTCTTCTTCTTCTTCTTCTTCACTTCCTCCTCCTCCTTCTTCTTCTTCTCCACTTCCTCCTCCTCCTCCTCCTTCTTCTCCACTCCCTCATCCTTCTTCCTCCTTCTTCTTCTTCTTCTTCTTCTTCCTCCTCCTCCTCCATCTTCTTCTTCTCCCTTCCTCCTCCTCCTCCTTTTCTCCTCCCTCATCCTTCTTCCTCCTTCTTCTTCTTCTTCACCTCCTCCTCCTCCTTCTTCTTCTCCACTTCCTCCTCCTCCTCCTTCTTCTCCACTCCCTCATCCTTCTTCCTCCTTCTTCTTCTTCACCTCCTCCTCCTCCTTCTTCTTCTCCACTTCCTCCTCATCCTCCTTCTTCTCCACTCCCTCATCCTTCTTCTTCTTCTTCTTCTTCCTCCTCCTCCTCCTTCTTCTTCTCCACTTCCTTCCTCATCCTCCTCCTTCTTCCTCCCTCATCCTTCTTCTTCTTCACCTCCTCCTCCTCCTTCTTCTCCACTTCCTCCTCCTCCTTCTTCTCCACTCCCTCATCCTTCTTCCTCCTTCTTCTTCTTCTTCACCTCCTCCTCCTCCTCCTTCTTCTCCACTCCCTCATCCTTCTTCCTCCTTCTTCTTCTTCTTTTTCTTCTTCTTCTTCTTCACCTCCTCCTCCTCCTTCTTCTTCTTCTTCTTCTCCTCCTCCTCCTCCTCCTCCTTCTTCTCCACTCCTTCATCCTTCTTTCTCCTTCTTCTTCTTCTTCTTCTTCTTCTTCACCTCATCCTCCTCCTTTTTCTTCTTCTTCTTCTCCACTTCCTCCTCCTCCTTCTTCTTCTCCACTTCCTCCTCCTCCTTCTTCCTCCTTCTTTTTCTTCTCTACCTTCTTCTCCTTCTCCACCTCCTCCTCCTTCTTCCTATTCTCTACAGCCTCCTTCTCCTTCTTCTCCACCTCCTCCTCCTCCTTCTTATTATTCTCTACCTCCTTCTTCTCCTTCTTCTCCTCCTCCTCCTTCTTCTTCTTTTCATCATTATTATTGATATTGTTGTTTTTTTGTTTTTTTTTTGCACATCAATCCTCTTTCAGTTTACATATGTATCGTTCTGTCCTCGCACGTTTTTGTCGAGGATTGTGTCCGCCATGACTCTAGAAGGTTCTTCGTCCTGTCATCTTACATCATTCTGTCTGTCTGTCTGTCTGTCTGTCTGTCTCTCTCTCTTTTCTTTTTTAAATTTTTTGTTCAACTTTTTGTTTCGTTTGTTGTTCTCGCCCGAAAATAACTTTTGTCTTCGTGGATTTGATGTAAGGGATTATTCAATTTACGACAGATAGGGAATGAGAAGGTGTACTCAAGTAAAATACAAAGGTGTGAGCAAATAGCTATCTAAAAATAGATAGATAGATAGATAGATAGATAGATAGATAGATAGATAAAGCAGTATATGATAATAAGCTAAACAGAAAATTAGAAGAGAAATCGAATAGAAAGTTAAGAAAAAAAAAACAGAGAGATAAAGGAACATAACGAAGCTAGCTAGATAGATAGAGAGATAGACAGACAGACAGACAGACAGATAAATAAATAGATAAATATGAATATGCCGAGAAAGAAAAATATCTATCTATAGATAGATATGAAGAGGCTTAGATAGATAGATAGATAGATAGATAGGGAAACTTCAGTCTGGTATAATGGTTAGCAAGATTGCTAGGTTAATTACTACTGAGTAGTGAGTTCGATTCTCACTGGGTGTTCCACACTTTCGACGTTGTGCCACATCTGAGCTGTGCTTAGAAAATCAACAAAGATAGATAGATAGATAGATCTGAACAAATTGAGATAAATAGATAGATGGTCTGGAAACAGGGAAGAGAAAGAGAAATCTAGAGAGGAGAAGGTAAAAGAGAGAGGTTTTAAAAATTAAGAGAAAGACAAAGAGGGAGGAAACGAGAGTTTGAATAAAATGGATCTTTTGATTGATTCACAAAGAAACTTGTTACACACGCGCGTGCGTGAACACACACAAACATATGCACACACACACGCACATACACACACACATATACACATTTTTTAAGCATGTTTGGTTAAATAATTTAGCCCTACTGTGTCTATTTATTTTAGTTTAATTCTTTCACGCCTACGAATTACTTTTTTAGCGGCTGTAGAAAATTGACTAAGAAAAATTCCAAAATGTTTCTCTAAAATAATTTTTATTTTCCTAAGTACTTACCGTTCAACTAAACCGGAAGTCTTCTGTGACTGAGCCGCCATAGCACGACAGGCTAAATAACGGTTCTGTATAGATGCAGGTTTGATTCCTGTCGGAGGACGCCTATTTCCTACGAAATTTCTAGAACATTCAGGCCGGTAAATGTAATTTATACTGTTTAATTAAAAAAAACAAAAAAACAGAGCGTTTACTCAAATAATATAATAAAAAACGTATAAACAGAAAATATATTAAAATATTTGCGGGATTTAATGCATTTCATATAATAAATGTATATGAATTTTATTTTATAACCCGACATATTTTTGTTACTTTGGACGTTATTTTTAGTGGATACCCGTATATTAGTTTAAAAAAAACGGAACGACTTCTCAAATATGCGTAGCCACTAATCAAAACGTGTGAAGTAACAACAATAATAATAATAATAATAATAATAATAATAATAATAATATAATATAATATAAAAGTAGACATTGAAGTCAAGATTCAGAAGCGACTGTCTGTTTCCTGTTAAATGCAGGCCATTGTTATAGGAGCAAATCTTTCACATGACGATTGCGTTTAGCTTGAGAAAAGACTGTAGCCTCTGTCAATGTCCAGTTTTATATTTACATACGCTCTATCCTTGATATTAAGAACTTCGACCCATAAATATAGAATACCTTAAAACTATATTTTATCATATATATATATATATATATATATATATATATATATATATATATATATATATATATATATATATATATGTGTGTGTGTGTGTGTGTGTGTGTATGTATGTAACTCCAAAGTAAAGCGATACCAAAGATTTAAAATGAATTTTACAATCTGAAAAATCTTTCTTGAAGCTTTTATTTTAGTTTTAATTCAATCACATAGATTAAGTTTAATATTTCCAATAAGTAAACCACTTTTTGGTATATCAAAACGAATTTAAATTGATCTAATGAGTTTTTCTTAAAATTGCTAAAAATATCACTGATTTTGGTCATATTTACATTTCCCACGGTACAACGTAATTCTCCTTATGAAAAATCAGCTTGTCCGTATTTACAAAAATTGACAAATTTTTACATACAAACAAATGTTTTTTTTTTTAATTACTTAGGTACTCTGAATTTTTTAAGCCTTCCCATTTATGATTAGTAAATATAGAATTTATTTATATAGATTTAAATATGGGTTTTATTTAATAACAATATCACTTTCCGGTATAATTGATACAGAATTTTAAAATATTTAAAACTTTATAAATTTTCCTAATTACAATCAAAACAAAAATTAAAATAATTTTTTTAAAAGTTCATTATTCATCGAAATTTTTTTTAAGACAGAAGTGCTCATAATATATCTTCTCCATAAAATCAATTAAAAGCTTTTCTTATTAAATAATGTCTTAGATTTACTGCATTATTTTATTTTACGATTCAGAGCAGTTTTTTGATGACTGGTGGTTTTATGCTACAAAAAAATATTGATCATTTAAATTCTCCAAGAAGTTCTGTTTACAACTAATAAAAAGTTTAATCCAATAAAAAAATGAATTTCTCGAAATTTCATAAAATTAAATAATTAGCGAGTAACATATGTAAAAACTATTTTTACTAAGATTATCTAAAAACGAAACATTTCTCAAATAATTTTATAGATTGTGAATAAAACCTGAATGTTAAAATTAAGATCCGACAATTATTTGCAAGAATTCCCAAATCAATGTGTTTTTCACAGCAAAAATTTCTGATACTAATTTATGGTCACCTGTTGACACAAGAAGAAAAAATAAGCAAAATTATGAATGGTCTAAAAAGGATTAACAAATACAATTTACAGATCGCGAATGTTATGAGGGAAATGTGATATACTTTAATGTTTAACAAAAATTATTCAGTATTATTATTGATTAGGTAATAAGCATTATAACGACACAAATAGCTATATTGTGGAAAAAGGAATTTTTAACAATATACACATTTTTTATGTATTTCTGGTTATTTTTTTTAAACTTTTACTCAAAAACAACATCCTTGTACATGTAGTTATGGATAATATTATACATTAATTACTAATTTTTTCAATTAATAACTATTTATGCTGAGTTGTTAACATTAATAGCTATTTACTGATGCGTTAAAAAAAATTGTTTTGTTTTTATTAGGTTTGGGGCATTTTTTTCATCATGTATGTTCATTTTTTTTTTAATCCTTGGAGGTATATAATATTATATATATATATATATATATATATATATATATATATATATATATATAATTTCAATTCAGTAAACTATATCTTGAAGCTTTTTCAAGCAAAAACAAATCGTACTATAGAACTAGTTTAAAAAAATCTTTCAGTACATAGTAATAAATTTTAGCGCAGAAATTTATTCAATCCTACAAAATAATTTAAAAATGATAGGAAAATATTCATTAAGCAATATATATATATATATATATATATATATATATATAAATAGAGAGAGAGAGAGAGAGAGAGAGAGAGAGAGAGAGACAGACAGACTTTGTGCCTGATTAGCTGGGAACACCACCCAGGGAAACTAGAGTCGCACGCCAAAACGTAGGTACACGTATATGTACTAATTAATAGATACATACATATATATATATACACACACACACACACACACACACACACACACACACACACACACACACACACACACATATATATATATATATATATATATATTTAAAATATGTATTCATCGCGACACAAAAAAAAAAAAAAAAAACTAATCAAAAATAATTATAATATTATACTGTACTGTGTATCGAGCACTGTTTGTAAAAATGAATGTAAAAGTACTCTGGATTATAAACCTCGCTGTTCTTTCTTTATATATATATATATATATATATATATATATGTGTGTGTGTGTGTGTGTGTGTGTGTGTGTATGCGTGTATATATATATATATATGTATACATATATATGCATTCTTAATTGAATATATATGTAATATATGAAAATAAAGATCTTATCAAAAAAAATCACGACTTTACTAAAACAAGGGAAATAACATAAGCATTTCGTCAAAAGCAAACTAATCAGGTTATATTTCATTTTGAAATACACACTTAAATAAAGACTGTTCAGTGAATTTTCAGAAAGATTTGATTTCAATTTCTTGAGGTACAATCCTGTTACTGAAAAATCCCTAACAGATTCTACATTAGTAGATTTAATTGAAAATAATGCATTAAAGAGTTTGTCTAGATTTTATGTTCTTTTTGTAGATACTTCAAAGATTTTAAATTTCATATGGACATAAAAAATTACTGAAGGTTTTTCTCCCAATTGAATCCTCTCCAATTTCTCGCAAAGATTCTGCGAGCAATGGGTCATCATTTTCTCTTTTTCTGGCTTCTTTTCCGGTTGTATCTTTAGATCAGCCAGGTTCTTGTTGGCATACACTTTTTTTTTCTTATTTTTTCGTGCTAATCTAACTATACGCTATTTTTGGAGAAAAGCCTTGCAGTTTTCTTGAGTACAACTTTAGAAGGAGGTGAGAAAACACCATCATCCGAATTTTTAAAAGTTCTAGAGTCATGAACGTATTTAGTAAACCTACAATCTCTGTTTGTCTTCTTGAAGAATAATAATTACCCAGGCTTTTTTAACATAAATTTGCTAATGGGATATTCTTCATAAGGATCTTGAAGGAGATTTCAGAGGTCATAAGTAATGCATCTCTTGGACATTGTTCTTTAAATATGAACTCAAAGGACGAAGCATATTACTGATGTCTTCCAACATTTTTTTTCTTCTTTTGATGCAATTGTCTCAGTGGAACGAATTACTCTCAGTGCTTTGGGGTGCATTGTTTCAGCCTGAGAATTTTTTCATGCTTAAAAGACTATTCCATATTGACTAGAACTAGCTTGAGTTCCTTCCAGCTACACTGGTCTTTTAAAAATCTCGTTTTTTAGTGGGGGGGGGCTTCTGAAAAATTCTAATTCTATTTAGTGTAGAATAGAAGCTCTCTTGAAGTACTGAAACGTTGGGATTTCCTTTTCACAGTTCTAGAAGCATGATATTAGAAAAGGGAATTTCTAATTCTTCATCTGTCTGCTTTTAATTTTCACTTGAAATTTTCATGATGTGACAGTAGCGTTATCTTCTTCCTCCTCCTCCCCCTTTCACTGTCTTCTACTGTTCAGATTCTTCACTGATATAGTAGAGGTTACTTGCTTCTCGAATTTGTATATAAATATTTAACGCAAAATACTACAAAATATGAAACTATAAGAAGGAATACAAAACGGTTTTTATAACAAAAACAATCTTCATTTTATATTTATGCATGTAATGATATACAAGCATAATTAATAGGGGTTACTTCCCTTTGACTGAAATTAAAATCATTACTAAAGAAATATTTTTCTCTGAGCCCAAAGTTGAATGAATTTGCCGCTCAAAATGTTTACTGTAAGAGAGTTGAAATAATTCCGTAAAGCTGAAAAAATATTGATAAACTTTTAGTTTCAGAAGAGTTGAAAGAGTGAATGTTCCGTAATGTTTGTAATTAACTTTCTGTCACTTGTAGTTGAATATTCGTAATATGTCGCTGCTTGTAACTTTCTGTAATGTTCGTAATATTCGTGATTAATTTTCCGTTGCTTGTAATCTTATGTAATGTTCATAATTAAATTTCCGTACTTACGTGTATGTGTGTGTGTGTGTGTGTGAATATGTTTTCATAGCATCCACCCGAACTGGGGTCGGGACGCGATTTCTTAAACAGCTACATTCTCGTAAGCGAGAGAAATCAAAAAGAAGGAAGAACGAACTTGTGTCTGGTATTTATAATTAACGTAGTCACGTGATCGGCTCTGGGAAGCATTTTTGCTTTTTGGCGGGGAAATGGTTTTGAATAACGCGTAGGCGATGCACGGACGTAGGCTAAAACATGATTTTAATATTAAGTGAGCAATTAGAGGTTTGAAAAATATCAAGGCTATGTGATCCATTTTTTTACACAGATTTGCACAAAATTTGACATTGATAGAAAAGTGGTAGCAGGATGCTAAAATATCCTTCTCACATTTTGCAATTTCTTTTTTTTTTTTTCTTTTTTTACAAAACCGAAGAGATAGCTAGATTCATTGCAGGAGCAAAAGCCTGTTGATGCTCAGGTAAGATTTATTTTTCAAAGTTCACCTTCATTGTTTGAGTCAAAATCTTATGCATGGTTTTTAAGTGAACAAACAATCCAAATTTATAATGAACTTGAAGGAGACTTCAGTAGTCAGATGTATTGCATCTTTTAAACACAGACCTTTAAGAACTATCTTAAAGAGTTGAAGCATATTACTGATGTCTTCCAAAATTTTACACTCTTTTGATGTGATAGTCTCAGTAGAACAAATTACTCTCAATACTTTGGGAATCCATTGTTTTAGCTTAAGAAATCTTTCTATCATGCTTAAGACTATTCCATTTCTTGTTAAACTGGTCTTTTACAAAATCTTGAAGCTTCTCGTTTCTTAGTGGGACTTCCAAACAATATGACAGATTCTTCTATTTGTTATAGCATAGAAGTTGTCTTGAAGTATTTGTTTTTAGCCAAACTTTCTTGAATGAACTTGCTTGAAGCAAACTAAAACTAATGCCATTAAGGGTGGCGACTTTTGCAATTTCTTCTTTGGTAGATTTTGAAATGAGAAATGATGTTAATATCTTTTGTCTGCTTCACCTTCATTGTTTGAGACAAAATCAGTAATCTTATGCACAGCTTTTAAGTGAGCAAACAAATCCAGTTGTTGAACCTCCACCACACTTTAGCACTTTTTTTACACTTTAAGCAATTGGCTTCATCTTTACACTTTTCTACTAAAATAATAAATAATAATGAAACTGTTTACTTTAAATTTCTGTGGCAGAAAAAAAAACTTTAATATTACCATTCTATATCCGTCTAATTATTGGTTTATTGTTTAATATTTAACATACTCGTACAAGGACAATTCCTGCAAAGTTATATATATATATATATATATATATATATATATATATATATATATATATATGTATGTATGTGTGTTGGGGAGAATGTTTGTATGTGTGCGTATAATAGATAAAGAAATAATTTGATACAGGTATTTCAATATCAATATTCGTTAATAGTATCCACTAAACATGATATATATATATATATATATATATATATATATATATATATATATATATATATATATATATATATATATATATATATATATTCAATGCATAATAATAATAATAGTATTAATACCATAATATTAAAATCCTTTAATCACAGAATAGTTGTCAGGCGGATACGATATTTTATAATTTCAGCATTTAGCTTATTTTAAACTTTACATTTTATTTTATATATATATATATATATATATATATATATATATATATATATATATATATATATATATATATATATATATATATATATTCTGTAATTGAGGCTCTTATTTTTCAAAAGAATGTGATCTAAATTTTACAAGGACATTTACTTATAATTAATATAAAAATAAGCCTTACAAAAAAGGATTTCTCGAAATGTCACGAAATTAAATAATTGGGGAGTAACAGATGTATAAAAATAATTTTTTTAAGATTTTATATAAAAGAAACACTTCTGAAATAAATACGTTCATTTTTTGATTTATGGACACATGGCACTGTGGATAAAGGCGTTGGTTAGATCCAGTGACGGGACCCAAAGAGTGTGAGTTCAATACTCGGTTAAGGCAGTGGAGAACTTGGATAGGGGAATTAACAGGAGATAACTGATAACTGACATCCATTAAACAGGACACGTGGAACTAGAACAGTCTACCCCAGTGAGTGAAATAAAGGGTTAAGTTCGACATTTCAACCACCTGATGAAGGCCGGAGCGTACAATGGCCGAAACGTTGTAATAAATATAAATATGGTGACAAAGATAAGGACAATAGTCCGAATAATAATTAATATATATATATATATATATATATATATATATATATATAGAGAGAGAGAGAGAGAGAGAGATTGATACTCGATTGTCAAACAAACGAAAACAGATATATTGGTCGACACCTTGGCCAAGTATAACAAAAGCTTAGATTAATCGCTATTGGGAGAGTGTCATAAGTACTAAAAGAGCAATGAAGATAGATAGATAGATAGATAGATAGATAGATAGATAGAGTATGAGGCAAAAGGAAAGCTGTAGTTCATTCGAAAGAGGCGATAGACAATAATAAATCTGCCAACATAGTGAGGAAACAAAATGGGAAAGGAGGAACAGGGAAGATTTTAACGTCTAAAGACTGTAAGCGAAGAGACATACAAGAAATACTCTCAACGAGACAGAAAAAAGCTCTTCTGAATTACGAAAAAAAAAACAAAAATCAAAACAAAGGGGAAAAACACCCAGAAAGAATAAAAAAAAAAAAATCCGAAACAATAAAGAACGATTGCAGACTTTGTGTCGGTGTTGTGTCTAAATTTGATTTTTATTTTATTGCACCCCCAAATGCTCTTCAGAACACGAGGGTCACGTTGTCTAAAGATGCAGACAGAGTTCTACTTATGGAAATAATTGGTTCCGGTGATTTTGTTTATTTTTGTGTTTTATTAATGTAGGTAAGTTAATTTTCATCTTTGTTTCTGTTAAATCTTAAGTCGTTATAATATCTTTGTATTATTTTTTGTCAAAATAACATAAAACGAGGAAAATCAAAATGATCGGTTCATATTACTAATGATTTCTTACATTTCTTGTAACTAAAAACAACACTTTTAATATTTTTAATCAACTACAACAGAAAAAAAACAATGCCTAGATTAGCATTAAAATACTTGCAAACAATATTATGTTTATTGATTTATGTCTTTCTCTCTCTATATATTCTTTTATATGCTATGTCCCTTCAGGGCTTAGGCAATCATGGCTCTCTCCGAATTACTACGGAGGTGTGCTTGTCGAACTCTCTGCCTCTGGGCAGAGAGGAACCCAGACGAGGCTATGCCAAAAGGCAGAGTCTCGTCTAGGTGGTAGAAAGCTACCCGACCCCGATTTTTTACGGGGCTACGGGTAATTATTGCCCGAGCCTACAGGCTCGGATACCTCACAATAAACTCGGCCTTGTACCACATCCGACCGCGTGGGGCGGTAGTTGATTATCATCATGACTCTCTTCTCTTTTGTTGTTCTAACTTTTGGCCGTTTACAATCCCTTTTTGTTTCTGTTCTGCCATCCATTCAAACAAACCTGTTAAGTATATTATTGCTGTTTCTCTTGCCTTCAACATGTTCTCTCAGTATTAAAGTCTCTTGAGCCCTTTTCCCGGCTTATGTATTCCAGAAATTGCAATTTTCTCTTTCTGATTGCAAATATAAGTTTTCTTGTAAGGCTTACGGCCATATCACGTTGATACATCGGTTCCCGTACGATCACCGAAGTTAAGCAACTGGCCAGTGCCTAGATTGCTGACTGTTTGGGAATACCAGGTGCTATAAGCTTGGAAGTGCGGGTGGTGTAATGGACAATGGCTCGGAATTGTGAAACGGAAAGCCGAGTTCCAATTTCCGTTGGGTTCGTTATATCCACAAATACACTTGGGAAGGATACGAATCCACCTCTTCTCTCCCCCAAGTTACGGGTTAATTAGTAATACTTGTATCAATAAAACCGTTATTATCTCCAACATCGAAAAAAATTTTTTACTATCTATTCTAAAAATATTTTCTCTCTTTTAATAACCTACATATGCCGTATAAAACGAATCCAAATCTGTACCTCCGTTACTTCAGGTATCTTCTTCATCTGTGAAGAGATCGTATAACCATCTAGTGACATCTAAGCATTTAGATAATACGATTTCTGCCTTCTTTTTTTTTGTTTCTAAGCAATTTTTTCTATCTCTTAATACTTTGCTTGGTTTCTGAAAAAACAAGTTTCCCTACTCCTATGCACCATCACATTTCTGTGTTCCATTTTCTGTTCTATGTTACCACATTACTTTCTGTACCTGCTTGATTCTATCATCCCAATATGTAGCCCACATCTTCAGATGTTTCTTTTGGAAATGACCATAAAGTCTGTCACCTAACAGTTAAGAGTTCATTTCTCTGGTTTTCTTTTTACTGCCTTGTTTAAGAGTCTTTTCAGTTTCTTTCTGAATTTGCCATCAACACAGTGACATCAGTGTATCTAATAGGCTGTCGTCTTTGTAGTCTTAATTCTAACGTCCATTGTTTTTTTAAAAATATATTCTTGCATAATGCTTTCATATCAATAAATAAATTATGTTTGATGGATAAATCATTTTAGCATAACATATGCGTCGATTATTTTAACTTTCTTATATTCCGGTGTTGTTTATTATTTTCATATACTCATTTGGTCTATCCCCTATCATTTTTCTATACGCAGTAGATTTAATCTTCTTCTAGGTGCCGTGTTTATTTAGGATGTGGGCGATCATGGATCTTCCTAACCTCCCATCATTTGTAGCTGTTAGAAACGTTTACCCCTTTCTATCTTAACCATTCCGTTCTGCCATCCATTTGTTAGGTAAGTCTTTGTTTTCTTCTGTTCCTCTTGCCTTCAATATGTCATTGTAAGTGTTATATTCTCCAAGCCCTCTTTCCTCATTATGTGTCCTAGAAATTTCATCTGTTTCTTTCTGATAGTAAGTGTAAGTATCCTTTTTGTTGACACTTTGTAGTTGGTTACATGCACCGTCCATTGTATACTAATTATCCTTCTGTTACTTCAAGTTACCTCTTCATCTGTAAGGAAGATTGATAATACCTAGCATTTCAGCCCTCTTTTCTTTATTTCTAATGACGTCATTTCCGTTTCTTTCTACTTTGCGAAGTTTTTAAAAGGCATCTTTTGAATTTTCAATGCATTTTCTGAATTCGGTGTCATGTTTTCTGTATTCTGTTAAAACCCTTTCCAGATATTTGAACTTCTATGTATGTAATTACTTTATAAGTAATTAAAACTCGTTGATTTTATGTTTAGCCATCTTTCAGCAAACAGGAAAATTTATTCATATAGGTAATCTAAAATGACAAAAGAAAAGGCTTGTCTGTACATAGTTTTATCTGGAATTGAGTTTGAAGTAATTTTAGACTTACCACGCATAACCAATATTTATTTTTATTGATTTCACTCCAAGGAAGGTGATAATGCCACAAAAACGCTATGCGTAACTTAGAGTGAAAGAGAGAGATTTTAGTGAGGAGAGTAACGAATCTGATAGTGGTATTCAGGATTCACACCTGTCAGTTTTTGACCTATGATGCTTTAGTATCCAGAATTACAGAGAAGAGTCTGTAAAGAAAAAGTCTAAAATTAAAAAGTATAAAGTCAAGAACTTGGCAAATAACTGATTAAAAGAACGTTGTTGAAAGCTGCTGAAGAGAAGCGCTTAGAAGAACAGCCAGTGATTCCTATTTCTTAATTCAATCACTAACAGAGTTAAACTGTATGAAGAAATATATTTTTTTAAAGACAATAGTTTAGCCTTGAGAAATGATGTTAGACTGTGAGTAGCTTTTTCATAGCAATATGTAAAGAGCGTTAAAATCTGTTGAAAACTGCAACATAGAATTAAAGTTGAACACTTCGGCTACCATAGAGATGTTTGATAGTGATCTGAATACTACGAATCAGGCCCAAGTTCAAATATGGTTTTGATTCGATAACCTGGTAAACGTAATTAGATAATATGGCTTACGAAGTCGATACGAAGAAATTGACTAAGGCTGGATTTATTATAGGTACTTGAACTTTTCTACCTGCCTTTTATATTTGTCCACTCTTCGGGACAAATTCGCCAACACAGCTGTTTACGGAAGATTAATAACTGCCGCTTCGGTGTCTTTCAAATCCACTATTCAATTTAGAAAATAAGATAGGTTTAGAAAGCTCCCGTCGCAATAAAAAAGTGTCTGGAAATCATTCATTCATTGCAATGTTCATGTCAAATGTCTGGTGATTATCGCTGGATCTTGAGTGACAGCAGGTTTTCTAAAATCTCCAGCACTGTTTTGAGTATCTGCGTATACACCAGCAAATGTCATGGACTATGCATTTATTATTGTTATCATTACATTGCGATTTCTGCTATGGTAACACTACCTACTAAAACTAAGGGGAAGACCTAAAGCAGATAGTGGTGTATGGTTATGGCTACATTTCATGATTTGTTTTTCTAACTCCTCTAACATCACTATCGTTACATGGACAAAGTTCTTCTTAGTATGTGGGCTGTACTTATCAAGCCAATATTTTGTATTTCTCTTAAGCTGGGATTCCTGGGGATTTTTTCATTGTGTTGTTGTGTTCTTTTTTTATCATTCCAAGCGCATCAACTATGACGGGTACTATACTTGTTTTCAATTTCCACCTTTTTTCTATTTCAATTTCCAGGTCTTTATACTTCGAAAATTTTTCAAATTCTTTGGTTGCTCTGTTATATTCCGCTGGGCACGCAATATCAATTAGTAGGCAAGTTTATTTCATTTCGGTTTTTGACAGTCATGTCCGGCCTATTTGCTTCAGACTACCTCTCTGTAAAGATGTGCTTCAATCTTCCTCTCTGTAAAGATATTTTTATTATTATTATTATTATTATTATTATTATTATTGTTGTTGTTGTTGTTGTTGTTGTTATTATTATTTAAAGCACATACGTGTTCACACCAGTTGTTTGGGGGAATCGTTGGAGATTGAATAATAGCATGTTTATTTTCATCTCCAGCACCCTTCTTCTTATCAGCGCAAACTATTGAACAACTTTTGTTTGAGTTGTCTCGATTCGTCCACGAATTGTTAACTTATCGGATCTTGTTCCTAATATCTTGGGTACTGTTCCTAACGCGCCAATTATCATAGGAATGACCCTAAGCTTCTTCTTTTTTTACTTCGTCTTCTTCTTCTGATCATTATCAGTTCACACATTATTATTATTATTTATATTATAATTATTATTTCACACGTTGTGTTTGTTATTATTATTATATTAGTTCACACATTATTATTATATTAATTCACATATTATTATTATTATATTAGGTTACACATTATTATTGTCATTATTATCTTAGTTCACACATTATTATTATTGTCATTATTATATTAGTTCATACATTATCATTATTGTCATTATTATATTAGTTCATACATTATTATTATTGTTATTATATTAGTTCACGCATTATTATTGTTATATTAAATAAGGCATTATTATTATTATAGTTATTATTATATTAGTTAACACATTATTATCATTATATTAGTTCACATATTATTATTATTATTATTATTATATTAGTTACACATTGTTATTGTCAGTTTTATATTAGTTCACACATTATTATTGTTATATTAGTTCAAATATTATCATTATTATTATTACTACAATTATATGAGTTCAAACATTATAAGTATTATATTAGTTCCCACATTATTATTATATTGGTTCAAACATTATTATTATATCAGTTCACACATTATTATTGCTGTTATTATTATATTAGTTCACACATTATCATTATTGTTATTATCGTAATAGTTTATACATTGTTATTATTTTATTAGTTCAACTTTATTATTATTGTTATTATTATATTAGTTCACATTATTATTATATTAGTTCAAAAATTTATATTATTTCTATTATTATATCAGTACGCACATTATTATTATTATATTAGTTCAAACATTATTATTATTGTTATTACTATATTAGCTCACACACATTATTATTATTGTTATTATATTAGTTTTACATTATTTTCATTTTTATATTAATTCACACATTATTATTATATTAGTTCACACATTATTATAATTATTATTATAGTTTACACATTATTATTGTCATTATTATATTAATTCACTCATTATTATTATATCAGTTCATACGTTATTATTAATATATTAGTTTACACATTAGTATAGTTATATTAGTTCACACATTATCATTATTATTGTTATTATTATATTAGTTTCACATTATTATTATTATTATTATTATATTAGTTGAAATATTATTATTATATTAGTACACACATTTTTATTTTTATTATTATATTAGTTTACTTATTATTGCTGTTATTATTATATTATTTCACATTATTATTATTAACATTAGTTGACACATTATTATTATCATATTAAGTCACATTATCATTATATTAGTTCACTTATTATTGCTGTTATTATTATATTATTTCACACGTTATTATTATTATTATTATTATTAACATTATTATTACTACTACTACTACTATTATATTAGTTCTTTTCTACTGTAACAAATAACGTATATATAAATCCCTATTTTTATTATATGAAGGCATTCAGATGTGAGCTTTAAAATATATTTTTCGTTTTATTATTCATTGGGCTATATATGAAAGGCCAGTGCTACTATATTTTGAATGGACATTTTTCTCATTAGTAGTCAAATTTAACCGAGCTTACTTCAAAAGTAGCTATTTTCGCTATTTACGACTCCCACAGTCGTAAATAGCGAAATTAAAAAAAAAAAAAAAAAAAAAAATCGGCACCACTGGGCGTTGAAAAGTAGCCTAATCTAGCATCCTTGTTGATCCTCACTAAGCGACCTCTACTTGTGAACTTATGCTAGGTATAAGCTAATTTTGGTAGCAGAGGCCTGACACAGAACGAAGGTTTGCAAACGAATGAAGTCATCGTAGTTTCTGTGATCCTGACTTGGATTAATTATAACGCATCTTAAATTAATTTGTTTTATATTACTTTATGAAATGACACTTAAGTTTTAAGAACAGGAATTGAGGAAAAATGTGAGGAAAGAAAATATTGGTGTTAAAAAAAAAACAAAAACGTCAGAATGTTTTTTTCTTCAATGTATCATGCCCCTTCAGAGCGCGATTATGCCTTTCCACAACTTGCTTTCTTTGTTGTAGTCGTTTCAACCAAAACGATAATGCTACTAAAATGCAGGAGAGGGGTTACAAGGAGTGAAAGTGAAAGATAATGAGAAGAGGAGGATTGAGAACAGGAGAAAAAAAAAGAACAAAAATATAGAAAATGGTGATTAACGTTGCATTTAATTTTTTGAATACTGTAGTTATCAGGGAAGCAAGAAATCGGAATGGAGTGCGAGAAAAACTGCTAGAGTAGAAGTGGCGGTTGCATCGACTTAGAAAATTACAAGCAGCAACATATTACGAATATTCAACTACAAGTGACAGAAACTTAATTACAAATATTACGGAACATTCACTCTTTCAATTCTTCTGAAACTAAAAGTTTATCAACATATTTTCAGCTTTACAGAATTCTTTCAACTCTCTCACAGTAAACATTTTGAGCGGCAAATTCATTCAACTTTCTATGGGCTCAGAGAAAAATATTTCTTTAGTAATGATTTTAATTCCAGTCAAAGGGAACTATTTCCTATTAATTATGCTTGTATATCATTACATACATAAATATAAAATGAAGATTGTTTTGTAAAACGGTGAAATTTAGTTGCTAATTGTTGTGGTGTCCTCCCTCTAAAGAGTCTGTTAGACTCTTCCGCCGACTATAAGATTAGTAGGACAGAAGGCTTTGGGGAACAGTGAATAGATTGAGCGCTAGTTCATTCGATACACTCTCACTAGTCGTCTAGAGTCTCTTCTGGTGTACTTACTGTTTAATATACGATATATCTGCAAACCTGGTTTTTGTTATTACTTAACAATTTACTTGGTCACATCATTAATTTTATGCTTCTTTGCTATATTTTTTCTCCTTTTTCGATGTTAAATGGTCTGGATTTTGTGGTGGCTTATCTCGATGACATACTAATGAAAAGAGAGATATATATTGATGTGGAGATTTATCCTTACTTTTTACTGGGAATAGATTGAGTGATGGTTCATACGATACACTCTTACTAGTCGTGTAATACTCTTCTGGTGTACTTACTGCTTAATATACAATATAGCTGCAAACCTGGTTTTTGTTACTACTTAGTCATTGATTTGGTCACAGCACTGATCTAGTAGCACGCTTAAATTCATGGCACCAGGTAAAAATGACATCAAAGGAAATGCCATGAAAATATTTGTAGAAAAGATAGAGGGAAGCCACGCGTCCCGCCGCTGAGAAAGTGACTGAAAATGAGATGGCTTGTCAGGATCGATTGTATTGCAGATCCTTCTCTAGATTTTGTTAAGAATCTCGAGATACACAGTAGGTTTTGTCAATCGTAGCAATGCTTCCCTTTTTACTCCCTTCCACATCCCGTTCTATTATTCCTTCACATAAGCTCATCTGATAGGTTTCCGCAGCCTACCTCTGTTCATATTGCCTTCAATATGCCCTGTCCGTGTTAGATTCTTCAAGTCCTCTTTTCTTATTACATATCCTAGAAATTTCAACTGTTTTTTTTTCTGATTCTAAGTGTACCTTTTGTTTCCATTTTCTTTAAAACTGCCTCATTACCCAAATACTCTGTCTTATGGTATTCCCAGTATCCCTCTGAAGAACAACAAATACTGCCTCGTGTCTTCTCTTCACCTGTAAGGAAATTCGCCAGCACTGACTGGCATACAAGAGGCTTGATATTACATAGTAGTTCGGCATTCTTTTTTGTTGCTATTTATAATGAACTTTTCCTGTTTCTTAGTACGTTGCTTAGCTTTAGGAAGGCAACTTTCAATATTTCAATCTGCCTTCTAATTTTGATGCCACTTTTTCCATCCTATGTTAAAAAAAACTTTTCATATATTAAAACTTCTTGTTTGATTTTAAAAACTCCCATTTGTTGCTTTCATCTTACGCCTTTTCTCTTGTAAGTTAAACTTATTTAATAAACTTAGAAGTTCAGTAGTGAAGCAAGTGGAACAAAGGAAGAGTGTGTTGCACCAATCTTCAATTAATAATAGCATAACTGCTTTAAATATAAACATTGTTTTACTCACTTTACCAAGCCTTAGAAAAAATTCAGGAAATTACGAAAATCAATTCCCGATATGACACAGAAATCCGAAGAGCATCGGAATAATGAAAGAGGCCTTCAAGAAGCTAAGCAAAGTATTAAGAGATAGGAAAATCTCGTTAGAAACAAAGAAAATAGTTCTGAACGACTATATTATATCTATCCTCCTATATGACAGTGAATGGACAATTTGCTTTACTGGTGAAGGAATGATTAAAAATTACATAAGACAGATACTCAGAATAATATGAAATGAATATAGAAGAAAATATTAACTAAAAGGTCATATACTTGAAAGAGAGAATTAGGAAAGAGGACTTGGAAAATTTAACACTCACATGACATACTGAAGGCAGGAGAAACAGAGGGAAAAAGCTTGTAACCTGTCTAATCAGTTTGCGTAAATGAATGACAGGGCGAGGACAAAAGAGATAATAATTGTCAAACGTTACTTAGAGCTACAAGGGATAGGAAGTTGTGGAGATCTATAACTGCTTACTTAAGTATTAGATTATGCCAGCTTCTAAACATTGGTCTTTGTTTTTGTCTTTGTTATAAAAATGTCTTTTTTTTTGTTAGAGATAGTCACTGGCGAGGAATCAATTGGTTTATTCCGAGAATCCAAAATGGAGAAAATCATGACAAAATTCAAGACAGTTTCCGATAGTGAAAGATGACTAAAAGTGATAGATCAGGAGACGACTCTGCATGTGGAAGAACTTCCCATACAATCACTATGATTGCTTCGTCGTATTTGCAATTACTAGAGTAATATGATGCAGCAATATCACCAACTGGCTTCCTGACGTAGAAAAAGGTGATTTTCTTTTCCAACGAGTCCTTCAAACGAGTCAATTTCTCAATGTACTATTGCACGCTGTCTATCCATCTTTCAGTATTCTCCTTTGAATATTGCGCAATTTTCGCCCAATCGTTTCAATTTAGATTCAGATGCCGGAAACTGTCTTGAATTTTGCCATGATTTTTGCCATTTTCGATTCTCGGAATAAACCGATTGATCTCTCACCAGTTACTATCTCTAACAAAAAAATGACATTTTTATAACAAAGACAAAAACAAAGACCAATGTTTAGACGCTGACATAATCTAATACTGAAGTAAGTAGTTATAGATCTCCACAACTTCCTGTTCCTTGAATTTGCCATGAATTTATATAAATGTAAGATTTTATTAGGAAATAATATAAAATTTGAAGGAAATTTTAACATATTTTTTTCTTTTTCGAACTTTTTTATTATTTTATTGACTATTGAAGTTACATTTAGCCAAACTTGTTTTATATAAAAAACAAGAATTGACTACTTTCCATGCAAAGCTTGTGGCGATCTTTCCTCTTAATAAGTTTCGTTTCTAGAAAATTAGAATGTCCTCATTTGACAACCTTATTTTAAACATCCAAACATATGGAAGAAATAGTTTAACTGCCCAACATTTTTTCTCTTGATTTCCTTACTCTTTTTTTTATCTGTCTGTCTGCTTCGGTATTTTCCCTCCATTTTAGCATGTCTGGTGTTGTTTTAATTTGTTTTACGTTCCATCCACTATGCTCATAAAAGATGCAACGAACCGTGACAGTATATTCCGAAAGGTTTACAGGTGTCCTCACAGAACGGGTCAACCAGTTCATTATTTGTACACATACGCCAAGACAGAGAAATATTCACCATGCGTAACTAGTGAAACTTTAACGTCATGTGTCAATTCGCATTTCCACCCATCTTGTTTTATGTATATATATATATATATATATATATATATATATATATATATATATATATATATATATATATATATATTTTTACTTTTTTATACGTTATATATATATATATATATATATATATATATATATATATATATATATATATATATATATATATATATATATATATATATATATATATATATATGAAATGTAAAAAGAAAAAATAAAATAATGGAAAGAAAGGAGAAAAACATATAGCAAAATACGCTTAAATAACAGAGTTATAATTTAATATTACCTTTCATGCATTCCTATACATTTTAATTCTACATACATCAAAATAATAAGACAAAACAACAAGTTTTATAATCCGGTGATCTTAGCAATTATTTTTATTTACAAAAACCAGTGCTCGATACAAACAGGAGTGCAAAATATAATTATTTTCATTTTAAAAATATGATTCCATCGAGACACAGAAATTTATATGTTATAAACTGAAGCTAAAATTATAAATTTAATTATAAAAATTAAACTTAAAATCCATAGTTTCGTTCCATTGTCAAGCGATGTTAGGAATAACTTTCTAAAAAAATTTACTTAATTGATAAGCGCAAACAATCTTAATATTATGAGTTGTTATGGTTAAGAAAAATTCAATCTATTTTTATTAGGGGTGGTTGGGTTTCCCTAGACAGCTTATGTATCCAATACATACTATTTACAATGTCAAATATGGAGAGAAGCTATGGATTTTAAGTTTAATTTTTATAATCAAATTTATAAATTTAGTTTCAGTTTTAAAACATAGAAATTTGTGTGTCGCGAGGGAATCATATTTTTATAACATCTTAATTCTATCATTTTTTGTTGAAGGGTTAAAGAGTGATTAAACAAAAAAAAACAGAGTTAAGGAAGGAGTAGAGGTAAGGAGAAAAATGAGGGAGCTGGTGATATCAAAGGAATATAACAATAGAGAGTAAGCTGCAAAGAAGAACTTTCAGGACGTTGACGATCATGGCTCTCCACAATTTCCTGTCCTTTGTAGCTCTTAATAAATTTTGTATTTTTGTCAACTCTCCTAAACCTTGTTCTCCCATCCATTTACTTAGGCTCGTAAGATGAGTTATACGTTGCTTTCTTCTGTCACTCTTGCCTTCAATGGGTCCTGTGAGTATAAAATTTTCCAAGTCCACTTTTCTCATTTTGAGTCCTAGAATTTTTCAACTGTCTCTTTCTGATGTTAAGTGTAAGTGTCCTCTTTGTTTCCATTTTATCTAAAACTTCGTCGTTGCTCACGTGTTCGGCCAATGGCAGTCTCAGCATCCTTCTGTAGAACCATAGTTCTGTTGATTCACGTTTATTCTTCATCTGTGCGGAGATAGTTCAGAATAGAGGGTAACTGATATTACGTTAACAGTACGAAAATTTCCAAGGTTTCATAATGAAGAAAGAAGACTTGGAAAATGTAATACTCACAAAACAGACTGAAGGCAAGAGGGACAGATAAAGACAAAGCCTAACCTACCTAGCGAGCTTGAGTAAATGGATGGCAGAACTGAGTTTAGAAATGATAAGAAAAAGACAAAATTTATTAAGGATTACAAAGGACAGGAAGTTGTGGAGAGCCATGATCGCCAACTCCCTGAAGGGACATGGCACATTGAAGTAGAAGAACGTAGACGCATATTCATTTTCGTGCAAAGGATCTTCGTGCAAGTAAAAGAAACAGACCAAAGCAATGTACTAGGGACGTCGAAATTAAGCAGGTCAAGAAAATCTACTTGTTAATATCTTTGTTTTATAGAAGAAATATTAATTTTTCAACATAATCTCATTCCATGTCGACGCACTTAATTCCTTAGTGAATATTAGTCACATAGGTCGAAGATTTTCAGTTAAAACTTCAAATCAAAATTTAACTAATAACTACGTTTCAGGCTAGACTTATTGATCCATTCTCGTACTTCAGGGCTACAGACATATTGATCCATTCTCGTACTTCAGGGCTACAGACTTATTAATCCATTCTCGTACTTCAAGGCTACAGACTTATTGATCCATTCTCGTACTTCAGGCATTATTGGTCAGTTTCCGTATATACTTGTTCTTTCTTTAATACATCACTTCTTGAATGGAATTGTATTGCCTTCCTGTTAAGTAAATTCACTCTCTGTCACGTTATAAATGCTTAATTAAAGAATTACATCATATTATTTAAGAGAAAAAAAAATGCATGGTCTTACTTGGGTGACGAATTATTCTCCACCTTCCAACCTCTCTCCCACAGGCGGGATGTGTCCAGCCTCTCGCTGCTCTACCGCTACTTCTACGGAAAGTGCTCGGACAAACTACAATCCCTGGTCCAGCCATTTCAAACCTTCACACCAAGAACACACCATGCCATTTACATAGTAGCAAACCACTAGCACTCTCTGTGAGAAGTTCCACTTGAACAGCTTCTTTCCGCGAAGCTCTGCCCTGTGGAACCGACTCCCAGCAGGATGTTTCCCCGATCACTACAATCTTAACCTGTTCAAGGCTAGAGTTAACCGTTATCTTTCCTACCTATATGCACTAATGGTCACTTATCGTACCGCTCTACTTCGTGTAACCCCTGGGCTCTGTAAAGAGTGAACCTTACAGTAGAAAAAAAAATAATAGAAAAAAAGTAGTGTTTAAAATGAATGCCTACGAAATTAAAGATGATAGCAAAAACAACAACAACAATAATAATAATATCTGGCATATCTTTACCCAGTTTCTGGTTTTTCAATTGTTACAGAAATTTAAATATGTGTCTAGTGTACAAACAGACGATAGAAAATGTGACACAAAAAAAAAAGAACGCGCGTTGAAACATTCAAAATTATCTTTCAGAATGTAAGTAAATAACAGCTAGAAAAACATCGTTAGAAAAATAAAAGAATATGAAAACAATGCTGAACTGTTATGCAGTATCTAATCTCCTTTATAATAGAGAATACCGCAAAAATCTCCTTACAGGCGAAGAAGAGACTTGAAGCGACCAAAGACGTGGTTGTACTGGCGAATGCTGAGAGTACCTATGGTCGGAATATGTGAGTAAGTAGGAGATTTAAAGAGGGCAATAGAAACTACAAGAAAACTAATACAAACAAACAGTGACAGCTGAAATATCTGGAACCCATAATGAGGAAAGAGCGTCTGGGGAATCTAACACTCACAGGGCGTAGGAAAGGCCAGGGAAGCAGAGAGAAACAGCAAATAATCTGCTTTACAAATCTGTGCGAATGGAGAACAGCAGAGAGAAAAGAGATGGTAAAGGGTCATGCGTTACAAAGAGTTGTGGAGAGCCGAATAAAAGGAGAGGTCAATAGCAATTAATCTAGAATATATATTTCTCTGAGGGGGGAAATTAATTTTAAGGATTGAGCATTCCTGGAAAGAGCAGGGTCGGTGCGTGATATCCTTCGAACCACTCGTCCTTCAGGCCTGATTGAGGGCCCCGGATAGTGCTTTGAACCTTGCTATCTTATGAAAATTTTCTTTTTTCTACTACACTTATATACGTTACAAATTAAACTGCTGACTATTAGTATTGAAGGATGAAAAATTTTCGCAGATTTTGAAGTAATTCTGTTGGTTTTTTTTTTCGTCGAAATTTGCGAATTTGTTTTGCTTATGGTAAGTCTCGGAAACACTATATAAAGTTCACTATTTTTTATACATAATGTAGAATATGTTAAAATTATTCAACTTTTAAGAAGAAAGATATCAAGTTGATGTTAAACTTTGCCGCAAAACATTGTTGATGTATTTAAGATGGAATTATGAGATGTCTCTAATTTGTATTTCAATACGTTCTATTATTTAAAATTTTTCGAATTGCATAATATTCCTTATTGTATATAATTAGGTTACAATAAAATTTGTATTTTATATGAATACAATCATATGAAAAATGCCGTGTCGTAGAAGGGGGATACGTATCATAGATTCAGGGGGCGGGGGCATATCATAGATTCGGTGTGGGTGACAAGATGCTTGCACCGACACTGGGAAAGTGTAATGGAATGTTCTCAGCCCAATACACTTTACAAAAACTGACCAAATAGCAATTTTACGGTGATGTACCAAAAATAAATATATGAATACACACTGCATGTCATATGTTGCTAGCTATAATATAGTTTTAACTATGACAGCAGACAAACACACACGCGCGTGCGCGCACACCCATATATATATATCTATCTATATATATATATATATATATATATATATATATATATATATATATATATGTAATAATCCGTTGGTATAATCCACAAGATAGAATTTGAAATATGTTAAAACTGACTTACAAAAAAAGAGCGCTCAATATTTATTTTCATTAAAAAGAACAATTGGAATTCAGATACCTTTAGTTAATGACCATTTTCACACCGTTTATGGTATTGTGTTATATATATATATATATATATGTGTGTGTGTGTGTGTGTGTGTGTGAACATTGAAGTCGAGGCGACAGGCTGTTTCATGCTAGATGCAATCGTCAGGCCGCGATGTTGGATACACACACAAACACACACACACGCCTGTTTTCGCGGATAATTTAAACATTAATTGTCCAAAATTTATTTTAGCGCTTTCAGCTTTTATAAGTTGATATCAAAGCATATGGTGTGTATTAAAGGCACGTCCTGACCTTCATGCGTCAGTGGCTTCCATGTCCAGTTTCTTCCCGGAAAGTAGATAAATAAATAATCAGCATGGTAAAAAAAAGAAAATTAAATATAACATTTTAAAGAAAAGATTTATTTCTGTCTTCAACCAAATCGCTTAATCTAAATCCACATATATACACGCTTAATCTAAATCCACATATATAACCAAACTTTGTGTGTATATGATAGGATAAAGAAAGGTTTATAAAATTCAACATGTTTCGCTTTTATTTCGAATGAAGCTTAAATAAAAGCAAAATATGTTAAATTCCTAAACATCTCCTAGTTGTTCCGAATACTATAATTCTGCCGGATTCTAATCCATATTTGTGTCATAGTGATCTCATTCATAATATATATATATATATATATATATATATATATATATATATATATATATATATATATATATAGTTAGCACTACGGAGTCTCAAGTCATCGTGACCGATGGTTTGAGCGTGCTGGTGTTGTTGAGATTGTTGATCATTCTAGATAACACGCTCTCTCCCAGAAACTGTAACAAAGGTCTGCTCAGTATATTTGCAGTATAAACCGCAGAATGGTTGTTGAACACAAATGTGCCTGAGCGAGAGTCTGCAATAGGATTGGCTAGCCGCCTAATAGACTATTATATATATATATATATATATATATATATATATATATATATATATATATATATTTAAAAGAGCTGAACACAAAATAAATGTACACCAATTTAGAACCTAAAATATTTCGAAAAATAGACTTCCTGCTACCGTGATTTCTACTAATCAGGCAGTAAAATGAATTTTGGAAGGTTTGTTTTCTAAATATTTTGTCTGATATATATATATATATATATATATATTTATTAAAGACATTTTTATTTATGTTTAACGTTGTTTTATTTTTTTTTTTTTTTTTTTTTTATAGATACAAGTATTTAAGCAAATGCTCTGTTTATGATAAACATATAAATATATGAATGTCGAGAATTTTACAGAAAATATTCGTTCATAACAGGATTCGAACCCATCCTATACGGAACCGTTACGCTTACGTGATTATACCTTATGGTAGACAAGGTCCAATTTACTGTTATT
The DNA here is from genome assembly GCA_903632075.3 of Acanthosepion pharaonis. Taxonomy (NCBI): domain Eukaryota; kingdom Metazoa; phylum Mollusca; class Cephalopoda; order Sepiida; family Sepiidae; genus Acanthosepion; species Acanthosepion pharaonis. The sequence continues at coordinate 194,300 of CAHIKZ030000599.1, forward strand.
AAATCTTCCATGAATCTCGTATAAATCTAAAACAAATGACGTCATATGTTAAGAAATGGACGAGGTCCGACGAATTTATTTATTAAAACATTTTTTATTTATGTTTAACGTTATTTATTTTTTTTTTTATAGATACAAGTATTTAAGCAAAATGATAAACAGTATTAAATAACATTTACCGGCCTGAATGTCGAAATTTTAGAAAATATTCGTTCATAGACAGGATTCGAAATTGCATCCTATACGGAACCGTTATACGCGACGTGCCTTAAATCAGCCACCAGAACGTTTGGTGAACAAGGTCGAATTTACTGTTATACAATATGAATCCATTTCATAACTATGGCGTATCAAATGTAAACAAATGACGTCATATGTTAAGAAATGGACGAGGTCCGACAATTTATTTATTAAAGACATTTTATTTATGTTTAACGTTGTTATTTTTTTTTTTATAGATACAAGTATTTAAGCAAATGCTCTGTTTATGATGTATTAAATTTACCGGCCTGAATGTCTGAGAAATTTTCACAGAAAATATTCGTTCATAGACAGGGAACCTGCATCCTATACGGAACCGTCATATACGCCGACGTACCTTAACCACTCGGCCACCATGAACCTTATGGTAGACAAGGTCAATTTACTGTTATAAACTACAATCTTCCATGAAGATCGAATGTAAACAAATGACGTCATATATGTTAGAAATGGACGAGGTCCGACAATTTATTTATTAAAGACATTTTTTTTATGTTTAACGTTGTTTTTTTTTATAGATACAAGTTTTAAGCAAATGCTCTGTTTATGATAAAAGTATTTCTTAACATATACGTCATTTGTTTATTCGATACGCGCAATGAATACGAGATTCATGGAAGATTGTAGTTTATAACAGTAAATTCGACCTTGTCTACCGCAAGGTTCATGGTGGCGAGTGGTTAGGCACGTCAGCGTATATGACGGTTCCGTAGGATGCAGGTTCGAATCTTCAGAACGTCATTCAGGGTAAATATTGGTTTAAACTGTTTATCATAAACAGAGCATTTGCTTAAATACTTGTATCTATTCAACGTTAAACATAAATAAAATGCTTTAATAAATAAATTGTCGGACCTCGTCCATTTCTTTTAACATATATATATATATATATATTGGACTTGTTGTGTGATTATATACGACTTTAAATCCGTATAAACTAAAACGCTCATACATTAAACATTTATATGAACTCCAAAAGAGTATATAATTACTTTTTCTATGCAGAATGTAATTATACGACAATAGGTTTTGAAAACGAATATATATCCTTTATTGTCAAATACCCATTAACATATTCATGTATTTTCTGCTTAACGGATGATCGGATTATAACACTGGCACTTTTGTGAGATGACATTATGACGTTAAATATATATTAATTCACGTGAAAATTTACTTTACATATATTATTGTATATATCAGTTAGCTAATAGAGGGTGCAGCAGAACTACCTCTCAGGTCATGCTAAGACATTAGTAAAAATGGTGTCTTCATCTAGCTAACGTGTTACCATTGTGTGGGACGTAATTCTGGTAGGTATATGTAAGAGGTATTTCTGCAACACCCTGTATATATCCCTCCACACAGACACGCACACGCAAATATAGATCCCCCATATATATATATATATATATATATCCATTTTGGTTCTAACCAGTCGAAGTGCAACTAAATACACCGAAACGAAGTAGCATCTTTGCAGTGAAAAATTGAATTTATCTATATGAAAAAATTATAAATAATTATTTCTCTACTGTCGGTATCGAGCCCTCTTTTGAATTAATAGTGAACGTTAGAATATATATATTATATTTAGAATATATATTTTCGTTCTCATTACACTCAGGTATATATATATATATATATATATATATATATATATATATATATATGTGTGTGTGTGTGTGTGTGAAAATATATAGAAAATAGGAAGGAACCGGTTAGGTAAATAATCCAAATTCCCTTAGTATTTTAGTTATTATTTTTAAAAAATAGTACTCGATACAAAAGTAGAGCATAAATATAATTATTTATTTAAAAATATGATCCCAAATCGCCACATAAGAGGTCTCATGTTTCAAAACAAGAGCCGAAAACTTCAATATAATCCTTTAAATTAAATTGAGTTTAAATTAAAATGGGCTCCGTTCCATCTTCAAGCGAATTTTTTGTTGGAATAACGTATATCTGAAATTTACTTGTTTTAAAATTGAAATCAAAATCTCCGAGCAGTATATATATATATATATATATATATATATATATATATATATATATATATATATATATTTATTGATAAAAAGTTCGATTTTTTTCGACCGACTTCAAAGTTTCGTGGACACCGGCTCATCTGGGTCAGGATCTCAGTTATAGATATTTACCTGATATATCTATGTTTTACATAAACTTTTGACTAATTTTACAAGTTGAAATTTATGCCATGTTCTTTTATGAACGGAACAACATTTAAATATTCAGAAGTAGTATGATACACTTAAAGTGAGAATGGCCGATTTTTTTTTAACGTAATTCTTTATATAAGTGTTATTTTTATTATATATTAATATATATTGATCTGATTCATCTGTAAGATCAAACTCATATATATGGTCATTTATGTATATGCATTTGAGTTGAAATCAAACACAGATCAAATATGGATCGGGATCCGAAAGAATGATAAGAAAAACAACAAATAGGAAACGTTTATCAATCTGACATGTTAATTTTATTAGACCTTCATAAAAGAATGAAATATGGAGAAAACGAAGAAAGAAATTCTGATATTTTTACTGTGTTTGTCTATATTTCTGAGATGAGCTATTATGGATACTATTTACATTATTTGGACTATTGTCTTCATCTTTGTTGCCATATTTATCACAACGTTTCGGCCGATGTATGCTCCGGTCTTCTTCAGGTGGTCGGAATGTCGAACGGAACCTTTATTTCGCTCGCTGGGGTAGACTGTTCTAGTTCCACGTGTCATGTCTAACGGATATCACTTGTTAATTTCCGTCTACAATTTCTCCACTGCCTTAACCAGGTATTGAACTCACAACTCTTTTGTGTCCTGTCACTAACCAGCGCCTTTATCCAATGTGCCATGTATCCTTAACAAATTAGAGAGGGGAATTTACAAGTGATATCCGTTAGACA
>CAHIKZ030000599.1:202500-222500 GCA_903632075.3 Acanthosepion pharaonis
AAGCAAGTAATTTTCGAATCGTATAATTTTATATAAAATATATGTCTATGGAAACTGTATTTTTCAGGACTAACAATTTAAAAAAGAAACTGTATTAAATTCAACCAACAAGGTAAGTGTAAATTCTTATTGTACTTTTACAATTTTCGAATATTTAGTTTCACATCGGGAGGGAAAACTGGCAATGTTTTGTTCTGCTTTCATTCAAGTACTTTTCACCGTCGCTGAATTTGATGCAACTTTGTTATATATATATTTATATACACATACATGCATATATATATATATATATATATATATATATATATATATATGTGTGTGTATATGTGTGTGTGTGTGTGTGTGTGTGTTTATATCCGTGTGTGTGTGTGTATGTGCAAAATGAAATAAGAGATATGCATATATTTTATGCCCGCCTGTGTATAGCTCATTAAAAATGTTTCAATGCTTGATTTTACCAACATGCATACTTTTTTTTCTCGAGATGGATTTTACTTTTCTTTGTCTCGAGTTTTTTTTTCAGATTAAAATATATATATATATATATATATATATATATATATATATATATATATATATATATAGAGAGAGAGAGAGAGAGAGAGAGAGAGAGACATTTTCTCCCGAAGTAAAACAAATTGTCCTAAAATAGGAAAAATAAAATAAAATTTAAAATTACCTTGTTGGTTGAAATTTATTTATCATCTTTAGATGAATTATTAATACCTAAAAATACAGCATAGATGTATATATATACATTCATATCAATAGTATGAACTCTGAACACGGGCATAGTGTGCTGGCTGTGTTTGGTAAATAAAAATTTCCTATAACTCTAGATACATACATAAAATATTTAGTTAAAAGTTAAAATAAAACTTTCCTTGATAATGGCTAAAAGTATAGTCGTTTTAATGAAACTTATATATATATATATATATATATATATATTATAAATTAATTGATTTAAAATATGTTTTTTGTGTAGCGGAAAAAAAACATTTTAAATCAATTAATTTATAATATTAATGCTCTGTAAATTTACGTTGAGCACTATTTTGTAAAAATAAAATATCTATAAGAACACCGGATTATATATCTTACTGTTCTTTCTTTATATATATATATATATATATATATATATATATATATATATATATATATATATATATATATATATATATATAAAATGAGAGAAAGAACAGATGGAGTAAAATTCTACAGTAGCATTTACATTTAAAAAAAGTGATCAGTATATGTAGAGCAATATATTATTATTATTTTTATTATAAAAGATTATAATATCTCATAATGCGATATCAACAAAACAGTTATATTAAGTACATCAAATATATTTATCAACGTATATTGAGGATATTAGTTGTGCCATATTAACTTTTACTTAAAGTCGATATTTTGTATTCTTAACGGAAATAATTGTGCATATTGTTTTTTTTTGTCTTGTTTTATTTTCAAATTGTAACTAAATAAAGATTATCCGTTGTAAAAATTACATTTGCTCATTGATAAAGAAACTATTAAAAACTGGCAAAATAAAAAGCAATTTATGCGAGTATCCATTTATATTCATGCAAAACTGCATATTTTGTATATATATATATATATATATATATATATATATATATATATATATATATATATATATGTGTGTGTGTGTGTGTGCGCGCTTGTGTGTATAGATATTTTATTATTTAAACGTTATTTTTAATGTTTAAGCAATACAATCTGTCGGATTAAAAAAAATACATCATATATATATATATATATATATATATATATATATATATATATATATATATAAATCGAAGCATATTAATGTAAGTAGATTTTTTACATTTCTAGGGTTACTTTATGCAAAATAAAATAAACTAATCGTAAAAATTTATAAATTTTATGATTTATATTATTTATTTAAATAACATTATAAATATATTTGTATGCCCGTAAATACAATCTATCTATCTATCTATCTATCTATCTATCTATCTATCTATCTATCTATCTGTGTGGTTTAACATGATACCAAGAAAAGTTAATATATTATTAGTTTTTGATTCAGTAAATAAATTTCATTGTATGTTTAATTTATTGATAACGTAAGTTATATATTGTTTTGCGAAATATATTAACAATCCAACATCGTTTAATATCGGAATTATATTGATGTTCAGGAGAAAACTTTGGAAGCCATAGATTTTTAGGAATTGTAAAAAAGATATGCTACTTAACCTTAGCGGTAAGATGATCTTATTTTGTTGGTTATTTAAAGCTCTAACAGATTTTGAATTGTAAGAATAATTCTATTTTTTTCTTATTTTGGCATTTTTGAGAATAACCTTGATTTTTCCAGGTTGACGTCCTTCTATCCAACCCATAACTGGGGGTAGGAGATACATTCATACAATTTCTAAGGGTTTTTTGCGCGTAACCGAATATCTCACCTCCAGTCACTATTATAACACTCGCAGAAGGCTGAATAGTGTTTGTGCTAGGGTTATATTATTACTATGCTGTTTGTATTATATTAAATTTTATTACTAAATTTATTGAAATTTAGTCATTTTTTTTTAAATGGTTCAGAGGACCCATAATGGTAAATAATTTAAATACTGAAGCGAGGAAATGGCTGTTAAAAGCGTATTGGAAGTCTTGAAATTCTGAAACGTTTAGAACAAAATGGGTTGAAACATTTGGTAATCAAGCGCCCCCCCCACCAAAAAAATATAAATATATATATATATATTTACCGCATTCCTGACGTGCCTTAACCGTGTACGTGAAAGATTCATGAAAGATTAAAGTTTAAAGACAGTAAAATCGACTTGCTAACTGAAAGCTCCTCTGTGGCCGAATCGGTTAAGGCACGTCAGGCTATATGAGGGTTCCGTATAGGATACAGGTTCGATTCCTGTCGGAGGCCGAAAATTTTCTATGAAAATTTCTCGGACATTCAGGCTGATTAATGTTGTTTAATACTGTTTATTATAAAACAGAGCATTTACTTAAATATTTGTATCTATAAAAAGAATGTATAAACATAAAAATATAAATATATATATGGGGGCGTAACTAATTATAGTCAATCATGCGTATTCATTTCCATATATTTCTCAAGTAAATAAAGAAATTCGCATTTAAATCTTGCAAATCAAATTGTATTTCTGAAGAAATTAACGTGTTGAAATAAAATTTATTAACGCTGTGAATAAATTACAATAATTCTCTAGTAAAACAAAATCCCTCCGTGTTCGTTAATATTTCGAAGCTGTGGAATTTATGGACCCTAAATCGCTAGGCATAATAAGCACAAATAAATATTTCATAAGCATCGTCGGAGGCGATCATTACGATCTATAAGATTACTTATTAACCGTCACTTTTTCTGCTTCTCACCGACAGAATTTCAAGAGAATTTACAAGAATTCAGTAAAGAAATTTTGTCTTTATTATGGGATGTATCCCTTCTAGACGTGGGTGATCATCGCTCTTCACAGCGTCCTTTTCAGTTCGCAGACACGTTTGTCACCTTACCGCCTTTCTCAGTTCATGATCTATTCATTTACACGAATGCTTTAGATAGGGTACTTGCTGTTTCCCCTTTGCTTATCTTGCCTAGTGTATGTTCCATAAGTGTCAAATTTTACAAGTCATCTTTTCTCATTATGTATCCTAGAAATTTTTTCTTCTATTTAATTATGTTATTCTAGTCCCAGTTTTCCTTAAAACGTCATTGTTGCTTACATTTTTCTTCGATGCTATTCTCAACATCCTCCTGTAGAACATCATCTCACTTGCCTCCTACTTTTCATCTATGAGGCAGTTGTTAAGCATTCGCTGTCATATTAGAGGAGAAGTGTAACATAGCAGTTCAGGTTGTTTTTGGTTGATTTCTAAGAACATTTTCCTATCTCTTAATATTTTTTTTCAATTTCTGGAATGCATCATTCATTAATCTGATCCACCTTCGAATTTCGGTGTCACATTTTCAGCAATCTGTTACTACACTGCCCAGATAGATTTCTATACCTGCTCGGTTCTTTCCTTCCCAATCCATAGTTCTTATCTTGCGCTTTTTGATGTTGAACGAAGAAATCGCGCGATTTAATTCCAAAATTGACTCGTTGCATTTTTTTTCGGACTAATGTTCTCGGCAGACATGAAGAATCTATCGAATTCATTCCATGGACAGATGCTACGAAAGTTGGTTCAATGTGCAGTGCTAGCCAGTTTTCCTCTCTGAAATTTATCTTACATATCAATAAGTCTACCATTTGTCCATGCTTAGAATATTGCTGTTACATATGGTCCGGTAGTCCTGTTTTATATCTAATGCTCCTTGATAAAATCCAAACAAGAATCAGCAATATTGGTTATGATCTGACGTCACGGCTTCAATCATTTCCCTAACGCCGTAAAGTTGCCTCCCTGTGCCTTTTCTATAAATACTTTCAAGGTAACTCTTCAGATGAACTCTTTGTCATGATAGCTAGACTTTATGAATTTAAACACAGTACTAGACTGGCAACTATGCTTCACTAATTTCCAGTTGAGTTGACTAGGTGCAACCGTAAGTTCTATGCTAACGTTTTCTTTTCTCATTTGTGGTACTCCCTTCCGGCTCTATGCTTCCCCGTCAATTTTAACCTTCAAAAATTTAAATGCAATGTCAATCGATTTGTGCTGTCCCCCTGATTACGCTTCTTTTGTTCTCACGCTTTAGTAATGTTTCTATGTTCTAATTCTTTCACAGCCAGGAACTCCTCGTATTCTATTGGTTTTATTGACTTGCTTGGCATGAACTCAACCAAATATAATATATATATATATATATATATATATATATATATATATATATATATATATATATATAAAAGAAAATCAAAAACGGAAAAATGGAGGTATATTTTAAAGTTGATTTTTGAATAGCAGAATATACAATATCCAACTATTTTTGTTTTAAATTTTAAATTCTTCGTGTATCTTCATACAAAGATTTCTCAGGTTTGGCCAGATTTTCGTAAACGTTTCGAGCCAAGAATTTTTCATCATTCCTTCATATGTGTATATGTGTGAGTTCGTATCGGCGTTTGCATATCAGTTGTTAATACCGTGATTTCGCGTTGGTCGTTCTTGAGAATATGCCTTCCTCGTGGATGACATATAAGAAGATAGCCTCTCGAGCCAGTAATATGATTTCGATCACCAGGAACTGATTCCCAAAATTGGCCTGCCTCATATTGTAGAGAGTTGATCATTTCCTGACGATGTGATAATTTTTAACCGTTGACAAGAATGTTATCTCCACCGTCTTTAAACGATCTGGATTTTATATATATTAAGCTAACATTTAAACCTATCAATACTTCTTGGGTGCCTTGCTATTTTAGCTCTGATCCATTTTAGGAAGGTGATACAAAAAAGAGTAAAATTATGATTTCAAATGTACGCAAAAGCTCTTGATGCTTGATTTATACTGAATGAGAAAATACCCCACTTTTTTTGTTACTTTACTTCCCTTGGGCCAAAGGCTCATTCAAGGTAGAAAAGGTTGTAGGGTGGAGAATAATTCATCACCCACAAAGCCACGTAAAGGCTTTTGAACTCTGTCAAGGCTGAACTGAGAGGACGGGGCAGCATCTGCTCAGATATGGCAGTAATACTCCATTCCTGGTTTGATCTGACTATTGTAAAGTTCATTCAAGATATCTAAGGTGATCGCTCTCGATATCTGTGTATTATTAATTGCTTCATTGATTCTATGCATGATAACAGTTAAGGCATCAGCAGTGGATCTAGAAAAGCGAAAATCATACTGTTTGTCACGCAGGAGTTGTTTCTCTTTAGGTAGACAACTTGTTGATGAAAGCTTCAGAAATTTTCTGATGACATGATGGGCCGATATTGTGAAGGGAAGAGTCCTCACATTCATTCTCGTATCCAGTGCATACACTAAACACTTTCCATGGGCTTCGGAAACATTTCTTCAGGCAGCGGTTAAACAGGTTGAAGATAGTTATAGGCTAAGGTTCTAGAAAAAAAATAGAGGGATTTTTTCAGGACAAGTAGACGTTCTAGAATCAAAACATTTGATAATCATGGAAAACTCCCGAGCCGAGAGAGAAGTATCACAAAGTTTTTCTCGGTGGTGTGATGGAAGTTGGATGTGAAATGGCTCTTTCGTGGAGCTAGAGGCAAAGTTCATTGCAAAGAGCTTAGTACTATCCGACGAGTATGAGATAAACTGACAAGCCATTTATAATGGAGGGTATTGACGTCCTGCTTCTATTGCATTTGCGATTTTCTGAACTCGCAAGATCCAATTATATTATTTACTTCATTGGATTCCAGCGCCTGTGCAAAGCTGCTCTTTACATTTTCCCGCACTCTCTTGCAGCGACTGCGAGCTGTGCTAAATGAGGCAAGCGTCCTGCTACACCAGTCCCTCTGATAGTAGAAGTTACGCTGAAACATGACCGTAACACATTCAGGCATGGATATTGCATGTAAAATGTTTCTGTTTTCTTTTTCTAAGATTTCACTGGTAATGTTTTTTTCCCAATTATTTGGTGATCGGAAATTATAAGCGATTGATAATCATTACTAGTTTCTCAGAACTAGTAGTGATTAGACAATTTGAAGAACTAGACAATTTGAAGGTTAAAAGTTGACATTGGATTAAGAGTAGGAACAGTGTATCACCATCAGCATCTCAATATTGCAAGCTTGGAGAGACAGGAGGAACTGCCTATCAACATCAGCATCTCAATATTGCAAGCTCCAAGGAAGACGAGGAAATGCGTATCACCACCTGCATCTCAATATTGCAAGCTCCGAGGAAGACGAGGAAATGCGTATCACCACCTGCATCTCAATATTGCAAGCTCCGAGGAAGACAAGGAAATGCGTATCACGATCTGCATCTCAATATTGCAAGGCGGGAGATAGACGAGGAACTGTCTATCAACATCAGCATCTCAATATTGCAAGCTCCGAGGAAGACGAGGAAATGCGTATCACCACCTGCATCTCAATTTTGCAAAGTTGGAGATAGACGAGGAACTGCCTGTCACCATCAGCATCTCAATATTGCAAGATGCGAGGAAGACGAAGAAAAGCAAATCACCACCTGTATCTCAATATTGCAAGCTCCGAAGAAGACGAGGAAATGCGTATCACCACCTGCATCTCATTATTGCAAGGTTGAAGATAGACGAGGAACTGCCTGTCACCATCAGAATCTCATTATTGCAAACTCTCAATATTGCAAGCTCCGAGAAGACAAGGAAACATTATCACCAGCATCTCGAGGAAGAAATGCATATCACCACCTGAAAGCTCCGAGGAAGACGATCACCACCTGCATCTCAATATTGCAAGTTCCGAGGAAGACGAGGAAATGCGTATCACCACCTGCATCTCATTATTGCAAGCTCCGAGGAAGACGAGGAAGACGAGGTATTGCAATCTCAATATTGCAAGCTCCATGAAGACGAGGAAATGCGTATCACCACCTGCATCTCAATATTGCAAGCTCCGACGAAGGATGAAGATAGACAAGGAAATGCGTATCACCACCCATCTCAATATTGCAAGTAATGGGGAAGACGAGGAAATGCGTATCACCACCTGCATCTCAATATTCCGAGAAAACGGGGAAATGCGTATCACCACAAGCATCTCGAGGAAGAGGAAGAAATGCGTATCACCACCTGCATCTCAATATTGCAAGCTCCGAGGAAGACGAGGAAATGCGTATCACCACCTGCATCTCAATATTGCAAGCTCCGAGGAAGACGAGGAAATGCGTATCACCACCTGCATCTCAATATTGCAAGCTCCGAGGAAGACGAGGAAATGCGTATCACCACCTGCATCTCAATATTGCAAGCTCCGAGGAAGACGAGGAAATGCATATAACCCACCTGCATCTCCTCCGAGCCCGGGGAAGACGAGGAAATCGTATCAATGCATCTCAATGCAAGCCCGAGGAAGACGAGGAAATGTATATAACCCACCACTGCATCTCAATATTGCAAGCTCCGAGGAAGACGAGGAAATCTGTATCACCACCTGCATCTCAATATTCCGAGGAAGAAGAAATGCGTATCACCACCTGAGAGGACTGTCAGAATCCTCATTACAAGAAATGCGTATCACCACCTGCATCTCAATATTGCAAGCTTCGAGGAAGACGAGGAAATGCATATCAATATTGCATCTCAATATTGCAAGCTCCGGGAAGACGAGGAAATCACCATCAGAATCACCACCTGCATCTCCAAAGGAAGACAAGGAAATGCGTATCAACCTGCATCCAATATTGCAAGGAAGAAAGAGAAAATGCGTATCATATCTGCATCCAATACCTTGGGGCATCTCAATATTATTGTAAGCTCCGAGGAAGACGAGGAAATGCGTATCACCACCTGCATCTCAATATTGCAATCGAGGAAGACGAGGAAATGCGTATCACCACCTGCATCTCATATTGCAAGCTCCGGGGAAGACGAGGAAATGCGTTGAGGATACCACCTGCATCTCACCGAGGGAAGACGAGGAAATGCGTATCACCACCTGCATCTCAATATTGCAAGCTCCAAGGAAGACGAGGAAATGCATCTCATCACCACCTGCATCTCAATATTGCAATCTCTGAGGAAGACGAGGAAATGCGTATCACCACCTGCATCTCAATATTGCAAGCCCGGGGACGAGGAAGGAAGACAAGGAAATGCGTATCATCACCATCTCAGAATCTGCACCTGCATCTCTCCACCTGCATCTCAATATTGCAAGCTCCGAGGAAGACGATGAAATGCGTATCACCACCTGCATCTCAATATTGCAAGCTCCGAGGAAGACGAGGAAATGCGTCACCACTGCATCTCATATTGCAAGTTGAGGAAGACGAGGAAATGAAGATACCACCTGCAGGAACTGCGAGAAATGTCACCTGAAATCTCAATATTGTCAAGCCTCGAGGAAGACGAGGAAATGCGTATCACCACCTGCATCTCAAATATTGCTCCTCCGAGGAAGACGAGGAAAAACCAGATCTCATTATTGCAAGCTCCGAGGAAGAAATGCGTATCACCACCCGTACGTCAATATTTCAAGTTCCGAAGACGACGAGGAATCTACCACCTGCATCTCAATATTGCAAGTTCCGAAGACTGCGTATCAAGCATCTAAATATTGCAAATCCGAAGAAGACGAGGAAATGCGTATCACTACCTGCATCTCAATATTGCAAGCTCCAGGAAGACGAGGAAATGAAACCTGCATAATTTCAAGTCCAAATCTCAAAATGCGGAGATAGAAGAGGAAAGGAACATCTAAATATCTTCCATCAGCATCTCAATATTGCAAGCTCCGGGGAAGACGAGGAAATTCGTATCACCACCTGCATCTAAATATTGCAAGTTCCGAAGAAGACGAGGAAATGCGTATCACCATCCATTGTTGCAAGCTCCGAGGGAAGACGAGGAAATGCGTATCACCACCTGCAAAATATTGAGGAAGACGACGAGGAAATGCGTATCACCACCTGTATCTCTCCTGAGGAAGACAAGGAAATGCGTATCACCACCTGCATCTCATTATTGCAATCTGAGGAAGACGAGGTATCACCACCGTATCATTATTGCACGAGAAGACGAGGAAATGCATCTACCTGCATCTAAATATTGTAAGTTCCAAAGACGACGGGAAATGCGTATCACCACCTGCATCTCAATATTGCAAGCTCCGAGAAGACGAATGCATATCACCACCTGCATCTCAATATTCAAGCTCCGAGGACGACGAGGAAATGCGTATGCACCTGCATCTCAATATTGAAAACGGGGAAATGCGGCATCTCATTATTGCAAGCACCGGGGAAGAAGAAAAGGAACCTGTATCTCTTCCAGCTCAGGTAGACGAGGCATCTCAATATTGAAGTATCACCACCTGTATCTTGGGGAAGACGAGGAAATGCGTATCACCTTCCATCTCAATATTGCATCAAAGAAGACACCATATTGCAAGCTCCGAGGAAGACGAGGAAATGCGTATCACCACCTGCATCCTCAATGCATCTCAATATTGCAAGCTCCGAGGAAGACGAAAGGAAGACGAGGAAAATGCGTATCACCACCTGTATCTCATTATTGCAAGAAGACGAGGAAATAAATATCTACCGCATGTGACGACGAGGAAAATGCGTATCACCACCTGTATCTCATTTCAAGCTCCGAGGAAGACGAGGAAATTATCACCACCTGCATCCAAGGAAGACGACGAGGAAATGCGTATCACCACCTGTATCTCATTATTGCAAGCTCCGAGGAAGACGAGGAATGCGTATCACCACCTTGCATCAATATTGCAAGTTCCAAAGAACGACGAGGAAATGCGTATCACCACCTGTTCTCATTATTGGAGGAAGACGATGCGTATCAACCTGCATCTAAATATTGCAAGTCCAAAAGACGAGGAAAATGCGTATCACCACCTGTATCTCATTATTGCAAGCTCCGAGGAAGACGAAATGCGTATCACCACCTGCATCTAAATATTGCAAGTTCCGAAGAAGACGAGGAAATGCGTATCACCACCTGTATCTCCAAGCTCAAAGGAAGACGAGGAAATGCGTATCAACCCATGCATCTCATTATTGATTGCTCCGAAGACGACGAGGAAATGCGTATCACCACCTGTATCTCATTATTGCAAGCTCCGGAAAATGCGAAGATCGAGGAAATGCGTATCACCACCTGCATCTCATTATTGAAGCTGAAGAAGACGAGGAAATGCGTATCACCACCTGACATCTCAATATTGCAAGCTCCGAGGAAGACGAGGAAATGGTATCACCACCAATGCATCTCAATATTACCTGTATCTCGAAGACGAGAGGAAATGCGTATCAAGTTCCACCTGCATCTCATTATGAAACTGAGGAAGACGAGCGTAAGCATCTAAATATTGCAAGCTCCAAAGAAGAAATGCGTATCACCACCTGATATTGCAACGACGAAATTATTGCAGGTTCAAATAACGACGAAATGCGTATCACCACCTGTATCTCATTATTGCAAGCTCCGAGGAAGACGGGAAATGCGTATCTGCATCTCAATATTGCAAGTTAGGAACGACCACCGTATCACCACCTCATCTCATTATTGCAAGCTCCGAGGAAGACGAGGAAATGCGTATCACCACCTGCATCTCCAAGTTCCGAAGACGACGAGGAAAATCATATCACCACCTGCATCTCATTATTGCAAGCTCCGAGGAAGACGAGGAAATGCGTATCACCACTAAATATTGCATCTCAATATTGCAAGCTCCGAAGAAGACGAGGAAATGCGTATCACCACCTGTATCTCAATATTGAGCTCCGAGGAAGACGAGGAAATGCGTATCACCACCTGCATCTCAATATCACAAAGAAGACGAGGGAATGCGTATCACCACCTGTATCTCATTATTGCAAGCTCCGGGAAGACGAGGAATGCGTATCACCACCATCTCAATATTTGACAAGTATCCCACCTGCATCTATTATTGAGAGGAAGACGAGGAAATGCGTAACCACCTGTATCGAAGACGAGGAAATGCGTATCACCTGCAATATCTCCGAGGAAGACGAGGAAAATCTCATTATTGCAAGCTCCAAAGGAAGACGAGGAAAATGCGTATCACCAGTATCTCATTATTGCAAGTTCCGAAAACACCACCTGGAAATGCGTATCACCACCTGTATCTCATTATTGCAGCTTCCGAAGAAGACGAGGAAATGCGTATCACCACCTGCATCTCAATATTCAAGCCCTCCAAAAGACGAGGAAATGCGTATCTCAATATTGCAAGCTCCGAGGAAGACGAGGAAATGCGTATCACCACCTGCATCTCAATATTGCAAGCTCCGAGGAAGACGAGGAAATGCGTATCACCACCTGCATCTCAATATTGCAAGCTCCGAGGAAGACGACCGGCATCTCAAAATGCTGTATCTCATTAAGACGAGGAATGCGTATCACCACCTGCATCTCAATATTGCAAGCTCCGAAGAAGACGAGGAAATGTATCATCCATTCACCACCCGCTCCGAGGAAGACGAGAAATGCGTATCACCACCAATATTGCAAGTTCCGAAGAAGACGAGGAAATGCGTATCACCACCTGCATCTCATTATTGCAAGAACTGCAATCTCACGACGAGGAAATCATCACCTGTATCTCATGTCTTCCATCAGCATCTCAATATTTCAAGTTCCGAGGAAGACGAGGATGCGAAGTATCTCATTATTGCAAGTTCCGAAGACGACGAGGATAGCTCCGGAAGAGACGAAATGCGTATCACCACCTGCATCTCAATATTGCAAGCTCAAAAGAAGACGGGGAAAGCGTATCACCTGAATCTCATTATTGAGCTCCGAAGACGAGGAAATGCGTATCTCCACCTGCATCTAAATATTGCAAGTTATTCAGCTCCGAGGGAAGACCGGGAATGTATCACCACCTGCATCTCAAGTTCCGAAGAAGACGTATCACCACCTGGAAATGCGTATCATCTCAATATTGCAACTGGAAGACGACAATCACCACCTGCATCTCAATATTGCAAGCTCCGAGGAAGACGAAATGCGTATCACCACCTGCATCTCAATATTGCAAGCTCCGAGGAAGACGAGGAAATGCGTATCACCACCTGCATCTCTAAATTGTAGGTTCAAGGAAGAGGAAAATGCGTATCGCATCTCAATATTGCTCCGAGGAAGATGAGGAAATGCGTATCACCACCTGCATCTCAATATTGCAATGTATCTCATTATGTATCCGAGAAGACGAGAGGAAATGCGTATCACCACCTGCATCTCAATATTGCGAGGAAGACGAGGAAGCGTATCACCCGCAGGAAGACGAGGAAACGAGGAAATGCGTATCATATGCATCCACCTGCATCTCATTATTGCAAGCTCCGAGGAAGACGAGGAAATGCGTATCACCACCTGCATCTCAATATTGCAAGTTCCGAGGAAGACAAGGAAATGCATATCCAACCTGTATCTCAATATTCACCACGTGCATCTCATTATTGCAAGCTCCGAGGAAGACGAGAAATGCGTAAATCTATCTGTATCCAGGAAGACCACCTGCATCTCAATATTGTATCACCAAGCATCTGAGGAAGACGAGGAAATGCGTATCACCACCATTATTGCAATCGAGGAAGACGAGGAAATGCGTATATTGTATCTCAAGCTCCGAGGAAGACGAGGAAATGCGTATCACCACCTGCATCTCAATAATTCAAGTTCCGAAGACGACGAGGAAATGCGTATCACCACCTGTATCTCATTATTGCAACCTGTATCCGAGGAAGACGAGGAAATGCGTATCACCACCTGCATCTAAATATTGCAAGTTCCGAAGACGACGAGGAAATGCGTATCACCACCTGTATCTCATTATTGCGTATCAAGCATCCGAGGAAGACGAGGAAATGCGTATCACCACCTGCATCTAAATATTGCAAGTTCCGAAGACGACGAGGAAATGCGTATCACCACCTGCATCTCAATATTGCCAAGCTCCGAGGAAGACGAGGAAATGCGTATCACCTGCATCTAAATATTGCAAGCTCCAAAGAAGACGAGGAAATGCGTATCACCACCTGTATCTCATTATTGCAAGCTCCGAGGAAGACGAGGAAATGCGTATTCACCACCTGCATGTCAATATTTCAAGTTCCGAGGAAGACGAGGAAATGCGTATCACCACCTGTATCTCGAAGACGAGGAATGCGTATCACCACCTGCATCTCAATTTTGCAAAGTTGAGATCAAGGAATGTCACCATCAGCATCTCAATAGCTCCGAGGAAGACATTCACACCTGCATCTCATTATTGCCTGCAAGCTCCGAGGAAGACGAGGAAATGCGTATCCCCTGCATCACCACCTGTCATCTAAATATTGCAAGTTCCGAAGACGACGAGGAAATGCGTATCACCACCTGTATCTCAATATTGCAAGTTCCGAAGAAGACGAGGAAATGCGTATCACCACCTGCATCTAAATATTGCAAGTTCCGAAGACGACGAGGAAATGCGTCATCACCACCATGCATATTCATTATTGCGTATCACCAAGTATCCAAAGAAGACGAGGAAATGCGTATCACCACCTTTATCTCATTATTGCAAGAAGACGAGGAAGACGAGGACATGCGTATCACCACCAATATTGCAAGCTCCAAGGAGACGAGGAAATGCATCTAAATATTGCAAGCTTCGAGGAAGACGAGGAAATGTTCATTATTGCAAGTTCCGAGAAGACGAGGAAATGAAGACGACGAGGAAATGCGTATCACCACCTGTATCTCATTATTGCAAGCTCCAAAGGAAGACGAGGAAATGCGTATCACCACCTGCATCTCATTATTTCAAGCTCCCGAAAGTATCAGACGAGGAAATGCGTATCACCACCTGTATCTCATTATTGCAAGCTCCGAGGAAGACGAGGAAATGCGTATCACCACCTGCATCTAAATATTGCAAGTTCCGAAGACGACGAGGAAATGCGTATCACCACCTGTATCTCATTATTGCAAGCTCCGAGGAAGACGAGGAAATGCGTATCACCACCTGCATCTCATTATTGCAAGCTCCAAAGAAGACGAGGAAATGCGTATCACCACCTGTATCTCATTATTGCAAGCTCTCGAAATGCGTATCACCAATCTCTAATATTATTGCTGTCAATCTCCGAGGAAGACGAGGAAATGCGTATCACCACCTGCATGTCAATATTTCAAGTTCCGAAGACGACGAGGAAATGCGTATCACCACCTGTATCTCATTATTGCAAGCTCCGAGGAAGACGAGGAAATGCGTATCACCACCTGCATCTCAATATTGCAAGTTCCGAAGACGACGAGGAAATGCGTATCACCACCTGTATCTCATTATTGCAAGCTCCGAGGAAGACGAGGAAATGCGTATCACCACCTGCATCTAAATATTGCAAGTTCCGAAGACGACGAGGAAATGCGTATCACCAGCTGTATCTCATTATTGCAAGCTCCGAGGAAGACGAGGAAATGCGTATCACCACCTGCATCTCATTATTGCAAGCTCCAAAGAAGACGAGGAAATGCGTATCACCACCTGTATCTCATTATTGCAAGCTCCGAGGAAGACGAGGAAATGCGTATCACTATCTGCATCTCAATATTGCAAGGCTGGAGATAGACGAGGAACTGTCTGTCACCATCTGCATCTCAATATTGCAAGCTCCGAGGAAGACGAGGAAATGCGTATCACCACCTGCATCTCAATTTTGCAAAGTTGGAGATAGACAAGGAACTGCCTGTCACCATCAGCATCTCAATATTGCAAGCTCCGAGGAAGATGAGAAAATGCGTATCACCACCTGCATCTCAATATTGCAAGCTCCGAAGAATACGAGGAAATGCGTATCACCACCTGCATCTCAATATTGCAAGCTCCGAAGAAGACGAGGAAATGCGTATCACCACCTACATCTCATTATTGCAAGGTTGAAGACAGACGAGGAACTGCCTGTCTCCATCAGCATCTCAATATTGCAAGCTACGAGGAAGACTAAGAAATGCGTATCACCACCTGCATCTCAATATTGCAAGCTCCGAGGAAGACGAGGAAATGCGTATCACCACCTGCATCTCAATATTGCAAGCTCCGAGGAAGACGAGGAAATGCGTATCACGATCTGCATCTCAATATTGCAAGGCTGGAGATAGACGAGGAACTGTCTGTCACCATCTGCATCTCAATATTGCAAGCTCCGAGGAAGACGAGGAAATGCGTATCACCACCTGCATCTCAATATTGCAAGGTTGAAGATAGACGAGGAACTGCCTGTCACCATCAGCATCTCAATATTGCAAGCTCCGAGGAAGACGAGGAAATGCGTATCACCACCTGCATCTCAATATTGCAAGCTCCGAGGAAGACGAGGAAATGCGTATCACCACCTGCATCTCAATATTCTCCACCAAGCTCCAAAGGAAGACGAGGGAAATGCGTATCACCACCTGCATCTCAATATTGCAAGGCTGGAGATAGACGAGGAACTGTCTGTCACCATCAGCATCTCAATATTGCAAGCACCGAGGAAGACGAGGAAATGCGTATCACCACCTGCATCTCATTATTGCAAGGTTGAAGATAGACGAGGAACTGCCTGTCACCATCAGCATCTCAATATTGCAAGCTCTGAGGAAGACGAGGAAATGCGTATCACCACCTGCATTTCAATATATCACCACCTGCATCTCTCAATACGAGGAATTGTCACCAAGCTCCGATTGGGAAGACGAGGAAATGCGTATCACCACCTGCATCTCAATATTGCAAGCTCCAAGGAAGACGAGGAAATGCGTATCACCACCTGCATCTCAATATTGCAAGGCTGGAGATAGACGAGAAACTGCCTATCACCATTAGCATCTCAATATTGCAAACTTGCAGAAAGACGAGGAAATGCCTTTCACTGCCAGCATCCCCCTATTGCAAGGAAGACGAGGTATTGTGTATAACCACCAGAATCTCCATATTAAAAATTTTGGGGTCAGACGAAGAATTGCCTATCAGCACCTGCATCTCAATATGACAAGCTTGGAGGAAGTCGAGGAATTGCGTATCACCATAAGCATTTCAATATTTCAATCTTGGAGAAAGAAGAGGAATTGCCTATCAGCACTCGCACCTCAATATTGCAAGCTAGGACTAAGACGAGGAAATGCGTATTACCACCTGTATCTCAATATTACAAGCTTGGAGGAAGACGAGGAATTGCCTATCAGCATAAGTACTATCTTTTTTCAGTAGGTTAGATGTAAATATATGTACCGATATACGAGCTAGCAGAAGACAATCTCCCCTGGATTTGAACCAGACAATTTTATTTTTTGCATAATTTCAAAAGAGAAGAAAATACTTAAATTCGAAACAAAAATCTCATTTAATGATGAGACTTTTCTCGGTTTGTTGGTGATATTCGTAAGGAAACTCACAAGAATTAGGCAACTTCTGGAGAAGCACGGAAGATTGTGCAGCATCATTCTTTCACGTTAGATATTTGTTTATTTTGTAAGCCAACACTGGAGATCTGGTATTTCCTTGATGGGTTTCTGAAGTTTCATTCGTTTCGCTTGTTTTTCTCTTTCGCTCTGAGTCACTTCCGAAAATCTGGCCAAATAATCAAGAATCGGATTTGGGGGCTGGGAATCCCTTCTTGTATGCACCGAGAATTTTTTAATATTAAATGTCAACCAGATTAGTTTCTTTGCCTCGCTTTTTTTCTTTTTTTTTCACTAAGATCAAGAATAATCGTTTAAAATGTATTTTCTTTCTTTATTATATAAGTTTTATGCTTTCTATCTTTATATTTTTCTCTTTCTAACGTTAACTTTTTCTGTTTATTATTAGATGACGCAATTTCAGTAATCATTAATTTTGACTAGCTTTTTGCTTTCATCTTGAATATTTTCCACTTGCATTTTATCAGAGTTTAAGCAAACTCTCGTTCCTTCTCAAGTTACTCCGGCAACGTATCATTTAACGTTTCCCTTCCTCGCGGTTTTCTCGTTGCTGTAGATTGACGGCCCGTGAATATTTCGGAAAAGAATGATAAAAAAATAGAAAAAAAGAAAAACAAATACTAGTCAACATTAACAAAAGGCTGACAATGTGTCATATAAAACGAAAAAAAATAATAAGATAATATTGTTGTTACGACAAGAGCAAGTACCATAACAGATATGGTATCAATAGAGACCGGGAACGAAGTGATCTTTTGCCAACCATCGATTTTCATATAGCTCAGTTAACAATGTTTCCTTCAAGCAAATATTTTCTCTTTTAATATTCTGGATCCGAGTTATTTGCTTGCTATCGTAATCCGACATCTGTTATAAGCTTTGGTGAAAGAAACTGAAAAGATGAAAGGAAAGAGACAAAATGAAAGTAAAAAACATAAAATGTCGGAATATTGTTGAACATTTTCCAACACTGTATCTTTTCTTTTCTGTGTCTTTTCTGTTCTATTTTCTTTTATTAAATCGCTCTATTTTATTGTTGAAAAATATTGGAAGATTTACGTCAATCATTTTGATTTATTTTACTATTACTACTACTACTACTACTACTACTACTACTACTACTACTAATACTAATAATAATAATATGTGCGGTTTTTCTTTTTTTATAACTGCTCAGTGGAAAATATCACGAAGCCATTTCTGACCTTAGGTTTCTGGTTGGGACCCAGAAAAAAATGAGTATATACCAGAAACTACAGGAAATAAAACAACAACAATAGCAACAACAATAGCAACAACAACAACAACAACAACAATAATAATAATAATAATAATAATAATAATAATAATAAAAATAGAAGTACCATGAAATCGAAATCTCAAAAATGTGGCACATCATTCTAAATTTTGATTAAAAAAACCTTGTTTCTATTTGTATCAGCGGAACTAGTAAATAACATAGACAATTTTTAGCACGTTTTTTTTGGTATGACACACATTAATTTGAAAAATCGTGCAAAAATAGAAATAATTATCGGATGTTAATGAAACTTTCAGGAACTATTCACAGATGATCGAAATTATTATAAATATGTTTTTTTTTTAATGAAAGTCATGGTAGAAATATTTTTTTAAATATTTATTATCCCCCCATAACTAATTTTATGAAAACGCTAGAAATTCGATCGCATCGGTTTTAGTGATTACAATAATTAAAAGCACAGGGCTTTGAGGAATGCAAATCATGTTTTTTTTTGGTTTTTTATTGGATACGCAGTACCTGAAAATCAGCTCTGAATTGTAACATACAAAACTCAATAAAACAAAGATATTATTTAATTTCAAATGCTTTTATTTGCTTTTAGTTGTTTTTATGAATATGGACAATATTTTCTGTAAGCAAAAAAATTTTTCGATGAAAAATGAATTTTTAATACAATTATTTGTTATTTCATTAATTATAATAGATTTTTGCATTTAAGTTGTTAAAATATTATAAAATTAGTTAAAAGCCGCATCGGCTTTCATAAGTGTATCTTATGAGATAGATCTTTTTTTAGCGCGTTGTAAATTGTATCATTTTGACTAATCAGAAGATCCCCAGTAATTAGAAATGTAATTTTGTGCTTATAATCGAGCTGTAATTATAAAATACGGAAGACCAACCAGAATATAATTAAGTTGCGTTATTTGAGTTAAGCATTGTTCTCCGCTGTTAAGGCCTTTACTTTTTGCAGAAAACACGTGGAGAAGTTAATTTGATTTTTCAATTTCAACTGAGAAGGGTACCTACAAGTATCAGTATCATCTTATGAAATTTATATGATCTTATTTTTTATATTAATCTCAGTTACGACATTTTTTTCCATAAATGAAATATCAAAATTAATAATAAAATGACTGCAAATACAAATAACAGTAGAATGTAATAAATGTACATAAAATTATAGTATTTTATGTACAATTCTGATAAAATTTCATAAGAAAGGTACCTATAAATTAATTAGATACCTTTCTTAAGAAATATGAAATTTAATGTCATTCTTAACAGTTTTATTTTAATTTCTTTAGAATATATTTCCCATAAAGCATCATAAACGTAAAGGTACAAAAGCTAAGTACAAAAAAAAAAAAAAATAAAATTAGACCGCTGAAAGTTTTCGTTAAAAATAACGGGGTAAATAATTTGTTCACGTAAATGTAAATTATTTCACTTTTCTCCTTCCGTAGAACAAATTAGCCTCATGGAATTCGTAAATATATCATTCATCACATGTCAAGAGACGCGAAAGTTTATGACCTGCTTTGTTTTATTTTCAAATTACATCTTTTTGGCACAAAAGCTAAGTTAAGTTTGGTTCAAAATATTTTAAATAAACATTATAATTTCTGATTTTCTTAAAATAA
>CAHIKZ030000599.1:227500-240000 GCA_903632075.3 Acanthosepion pharaonis
CGGATCATCAGGTAACAATTCCAACAACGAAATGAAAGGAAAAATGGGATTAGAAATTGATGGGTAGTGTAATTTTTGTAATTTAACAGGGGGTGTGTGAGAGTGGTGGGTAAAGAGACAAGGTAGAGTATAGGGAGGGGTTAATTTCATATCACTCTTAAGCATGCTTTATATCGGGGTAGGAGGAGTGACCGAACATTGACCTATTTAGATGGTTAACTTAACGGAAATGATATGTGGGAATGGGAGGGGAGAAAAGAAAAAAAAAACAGAGGAGACAGACGACAGTAATACCGATATATCCAAATGAGTGTTACGGCAAAGAGAGAGGGGGAGAGGGAAGTGAATCGAAAGAGGCTGTAGTTTTGTTTTAACAAAATTATGTAAAAGATAGATTTCAATGCTTGATAGAAATTTAGATGTCTAAAATATGATGAATGTTATCAAATTAAATATTTAATTTTATAAGTAAATAGTTTAGGGACTTAATATAAGTTAACTACTATTATTATTAGCATATTTATTGAGAACATATTAAGGAAATATTTAAAATTATAATAGTTTATTTACCCGACCAATTGTATTTCCATAATATAGTAAGAAAATTACGGTAACAATAACATCTATATTATTTTTACTTTTAATCTAATTTATGAATGCAATTTTTATTTATTATTATATGGGTAAACTTAATTAAGGTTTAGGTTTCATTATTTAATAATATTTGAGGGTAATATTAAAGATTTTGTTTTCTTCTTATATGTATCTCACAAACATATTCATGCAAATCCATATATACATACGTTTATTAACATGCGCAAACACACACATCGACACACGTGTAACAATATACACAAATGTTCATCCATCTTCATACATAAATAATATATACATACAATCATTACCTATATTTTAATATTTGAAATTTATTTAGATTTTAGTTTGATTCTATAGTTAAAGTTTAACTTTAGGTGACTTCTGAAGTGCCTCATTATTAAAGGAATTTCGTTAATATTATTATTACTATTAATAGTTAAAGAGTGGTATATTTAAATTTAAATTATCAATTTTAAAATGAAAGATAAAAATACACTCTCAAAATTCTAATTATAGAACATTAAAAGAGAAAGTGATATTAAATATTAAAGGAGTAATTTTAAAATACCATTAGAATGACCCAAGTACTTCCATTTAAAACTATTCCATACGTATATATACACACATATATATATATATATATATATATATATATATATATATATATATATATATATACATATCTATTTATCAATCTATCTATCTATCTATCTATCTATCTATCTATCATCTATATACACTATATATACATATACATAGGTATACTCATATACACATACACACCCTTATATACATATACAACCATATATATACACATACACACACATACATACACACACATACATACATAAAAAACATATACCTACATATACACACACGATTATATACATAAAAAAGAGTTTTACCCATAACTATCCACACATGCATATGTATTTATATTACAATGTTATACATCTATTCACACATATATTACAAATATTAATTCTAAGGTATATACATCTATATACATATACAGATTACAAGTAATTTAATATTCAAAATACTACACATATATAAATACATGTACACATATATATATCCGTACATATACATACAATATACATATATACACATAGATCTACACACATGCACAAAAACATATCTATACACATACATCCACACATATGTAAAATACACACACACACATATATATAACGATACCTAGCACAAAATAACGTTAGTACCTAAACATACCCCATACTTATATATTTATACTCACACATATGTATATATATATATATCTATACATATACACACATACCTCCATACACATGTGCCCACAATTAAAAAAGTACATATATCCATATAAGCACCCTTAGCCATAATGTTCATACATATATATATATATATATATATATATATATATATATATATATAAATTCACATATAAATGTCTAAGTTCATCCACGCACATATTAACAAGTATATTATCCATGTATTCATACATTCATTTCAAAAAACAAAATTAATATTTTCTCTTTTTATATAGGTGTATCTAAATATACTTCGTTAAATTGAGGTGGGTTTTGTGTCTACATTTACAAATCAACTCGTTATGTTTGTTCAATAATATGTCCGGATCCTTATGCTTTATTATTAAGATTTTTTCCATAATGCACAAATTGCATCGGCCTCTGAAGTTTATCGGAGTTCTAGCTCTCGAGACGATTCTCCATTTTACTTGTGGGGTTAATTTGCTTTCCAATAACCCCCAATAATGTTTAGAAAGTGCAGTTTGATGTTTCTTTGATTTATTAGTGAAGGATTGGCGATGGTTATAAAACCGTTGTTTCCAATTTCCCGCCGATATCCCTATGTAGATCTTCTTCTGTCTAATATCTTCCTTGGGGAAAATCGTAGCCTCGTATATCATGTTTTTGGACAAACATACTCCCTCTACTGGACAAACGGATCCTTCCCTGCAGTTACAGGTCGATTTGGTCTTTTTCTTTTAGGATCTTTTTGTAGTTGATTATGAAATTCATTTAAAATTCTGCTATTGTGGGAGCTTATAATTTTTTCTATGTTGTTCATGCAGGAATAACTGATTTTTAAATTCATATGCGTGAATTGTTGACCAAATCCAGCGAATATATATTTATTGATATTGTTTACAATTTGTAACATTATTAAGTAAGATTCGTTTATATCCTAAAGATAGACCATTTACAGATACTGTCTCCTTCTGTGTTTTATATATTATATATATATATATATATATATATATATATATATATGTAGGAATAACTGATTTTTAAATTCATATGCGTGAATTGTTGACTAAATCCAGCGAATATGTATTTATTGATATTGTTTACAATTTGTAACATTATTGAGTAAGATTCGTTTATATCCTAAAGATAGACCATTTACAGATATTGTCTCTTTCTCTGTTTATATATATATATATATATGTGTGTGTGTGTGTGTGTGTGTGTGTGTGTGTGTGTGTGTGTGTGTGTATATACACCTGATACATTTATGCTCAGCTTATAATAATATCAGTTATTGGTGGATATTAAAAAATATGTTCAACAGCATAAAAAATCAATGACATCGGTTACTTGCCTTAAATTTAATGCGCATATATCACCCACCATACACCGTAACAGTTTTGAATAAATCTCTATGTAAATACACATACATAATAATAGGCTACCACAGACACGTACGTGTTTATATGGAAACATGCATAACCTGAGGAGTATTAGCGTTTGATATAAATGCATAACCGCTACTAACGTCATCACAATCAGCATCATCACAATCAACAGAAAAGATACCAAAAAGAAAAAAAAAAAAAACTATCCCAAATCCCTGGTTTCAGGCAATGACGCCCGGTACTAAAGAGTGCTAACGATGATGTAGAAAATTGAAGCCTCAATTGAAGGGGTAAGTGCCGACTTGAGAAAAATAAAAACAAACACAAAAAACAAACAAACAAAAAGACAAAGAAGAGCGGCTGGAAGAGATCAAAGAGAGTTAGCGGCATGTATAAAAGGTGTGAAATAACTTACGTGGGGGTTGTGGAGGCGTAGAGACAGGTGTCAAACTAAGTTGAGTAAGTATATAAGCTCGGATGTAAATAAAGGGAATAGGTTAGCAGGATTTATTAAGGGTTGATGACGGTAGGGCCGGTGAAGGGGTGGATCGGTGAGAACCGATGTGGGTGGGGGAGTGATGATGATTGTAATGAGGGAGATGGTACCTGGATAAGATGGAAAGGGGGGACAAAGCGAATGAAGGAAAACTAAAAACAAAAACTTTGGGTGGGATAGCGAAGAAAAGAGTCGAGGAAGGAGAGAAAAAGAAAGAAAGAAAGAAAGAAGAAAGAAAAGGGAACAGAAAAAAGAAAGAGAAAACGAAACAGAAAGAGAAATAAAAAAGTGAAAGGGAATGAAGGAAGACCTCATAAACAATAGATAAACAATCAGTATCATCATAAACAATAGAAAAGATAACTAAAATGCTGGAAGAAAAGAGTAGAGTGAGGAGAGATTAATAAAGAAAGAAAGAAAGAAAGAAAGAAAGAAAGAAAGAAAGAGAAAGCGAAACAGAAAGAGAAATAATGAAAAAGAGAAAGAAAGAAAGAAATAGAACGCAAATGAAGGAAGAAATGTTGAGTGGGAGAGAGAAGAAAAGAGTA
This sequence comes from Acanthosepion pharaonis, assembly GCA_903632075.3. Taxonomy (NCBI): domain Eukaryota; kingdom Metazoa; phylum Mollusca; class Cephalopoda; order Sepiida; family Sepiidae; genus Acanthosepion; species Acanthosepion pharaonis. The sequence continues at coordinate 231,783 of CAHIKZ030000599.1, forward strand.
GAGAGAGAGAAAGAAAGAAAGTGAAATACTAAAGAACAGTAATGTAAAGAGAGAAAGAAAGAAAGAGAAAGAAAGAAAAAGAGAAAGAAAGAGAAAAGCGCGCAAGAGAAAATAGAAGAAACATGAGAAAAGAAAAGCGACAAAAAAGATAAGGAAAACCAAATTGTTTAAATGGAATGAAAATTAAAAATACGCATAAAAGAAATTTTGGCGGGAGGAAGCAGAAATTACAGGTAAAATTAAATAATGAAAAAATATTAAAACTAATAAGGAGAATGAATAAAGCGAATAAATATGATAAAGAAGAAGAAGAAGAAGAAGAAGAAGAAGAAGAAGAAGAAGAAGAAGAAGAAGAAGAAGAAGAAGAAGAAGAAGAAGAAGAAGAAGAAAAATGAGAGATTAGGAAATAAAGGATAGGAAGAAAAGAGAAACAAAGTTTTCAAAAAAGAAGAAAAGAAAGAAATAATAAAATGGAAAAGAAAAAAATACAAATAAAGAAAATTAGGCTAAGAGAAGAAAGAAATTACAATAAAAATGAAACGGTAAGAAATTATTAATAAGAGAATAGAATTCATTTAAAAAGAAAAAAACAAAAACAAAAGGAAAGGGGCGCAGGTAATGTAATTTAGAAATGACAATTTAAATACAAAATATTAAATGTTTCCTTTGTATAGTTTTAATTCTAACAACTGTGTTAGAAAATAAAAACAAAAACTCGAACGAATAGCTGAGTTAATATATTTACTTAAATTAGGTTATAGATGAGACAGGAGTCTTATTTATTTTACTTTTTTATAAGGAGACCGAGTTTTTGTAGATGAAGGGCGTTCTTTTTTTTAAATTAAAAAAAGAAACAGATAAAAAAATTAAAGAAAACATGGTGTTTATAACAATCTCTTGCCCAGGGGAAGATGTCAGTTAGTAGGACAAGGAATTAAGATTAAAAAAAAAACAACAACAGAAAAAAACAGACACAAGCAATTTAGAACAAAACAAGCCATTTGATGTTCATACGTATACCTGATTACTCAGCTTTGTAAAGTTTGATACAAGGTCAGATGAGAGCAGAAAGATTGTGTTGCATCAACCCTGTCTGACAAATTCCAGTTTTTGAAAATCGACATTCTAAAAGTTCTTCTGTTCATTTCGGCTAAATCACCGATAAGTATTTCCAATGTAAAATAAGTTCATCATCAAACACACAAATATATATATATATATATATATATATATATATATATATATATATAGCCACTGAATGAAATATTGATGATAGTATTTATAAATTCCATAAGCAGCAAACATTCCTCCCAATTAAAAACCACAAAGTTAATTTCCGAAACAACTCGCCATACCAATTTCTCAAACCAGCTAAAATAATATCAGTAAAATTAGTAAAAGTGTCGTTGAAAGAGTATGCAAATATAAAACAATAGGAGCCATAGAATAAAAGGATGTAAATATTAAACAATAGGAGCCATAGAATAAAAGGATGCAAATATAAAACACTAGGAGCCATAGAATAAAAGAATGCAAATATAAAACAGTAGGAGCCATAGAATAAAAGGATGCAAATATAAAACACTAGGACCCATAGAATAAAAGAATGCAAATATAAAACACTAGGAGCCATAGAATAAAAGGATGCAGATATAAAACAGTAGGAGCCATAGAATAAGTGCATGCAAATATAAAACACTAGGAGCCATAGAATAAAAGGATGCAGATATAAAACAGTAGGAGCCATAGAATAAGAGCATGCAAATATAAAACACGAGGAGCCATAGAATAAAATAATGCAAATATAAAACAGTAGGGCCATAGAATAAAAGAATGCAAATATAAAACATTAGGAGCCATAGAATAAAAGAATGCAAATATAAAACACTAGGAGCCATAGAATAATTTATCAATATAAAAAGGAAGAATGTCCATTTATCCAATTCGATATTTGTGATTATTACCCGTTCATCACCGAGAATCTGCTAATGCCTGCCATCAATTTATTTAACGATTACTGTCCTATTAACAGTTAAAATCATAAAGCAGGCGCATAAATGGATACTATTTCATAATGTTTATCCGTAGACTGAAAGAAATAACACAGATTTTAACAGTACTATGGGTGCATTTGATTCTACTGAGGCATACGATCTTGTTGGGATTTGGTTATTGTAGCGATTAAGATTTATTTTCGACATTAAGGACATCAGACGTTATAGAGATGGCGGTGTAATTCCCCTCCGCTCAAGAAACATTCACCGATCGAGAAATGATCAGATAAAAACTTGAAAATTACGAGCTCAAAAATTACCACAACCAACAATGCAAAAGTGATAAAATTTCTCGATGTGATCTTAGACTTGTGTACCGCATACCAAATAGCCATAAATAGGTTAATAAGTCCATCCATCCATCCATCCAAGTCCGTCCAAGTTAGATTATCTACTAACTCCAGCAATAAGTTTGCTGGAGTTAGCAATAAATTTGATACTAATAATTCAATAAATTTGATAATAATAAAATTAAATGGTTTGGTTTAATTTGATTTGGCATATCAACCTCAGTGGGTTATTTAATGTCGACAATTTTCATTGCTGGTAGTATATTTCCTTCAAAAATGTATTTCTGGTAATATTTTTCTTCAAAAATGTATCGATGGTATATTTTTTTCAAAAATGTATTGCTGGTAATAATTTTTTTACAAAGTATTTCTTTTTATTAACACCTATTGTTGAACTTTCATAGTGTTTTGATACCAGTTTGGGGGGTTAACTATTTTCCCATAGCTGGGACCCTAACATGTGCTACCACCCCGGGTCAGGGTGGACCTGGAAACACCAGCAATTAAGAGGCGGTTCCACGCTCCTCAAAACCACCTGATTAGAGTCCTTAACTGCTAGACGTAGTTTATTGTCTTACCCAGGACGGAAAATTAAATGTATAAAAGCATTAGAACTAAGCAATATAAAGTAAATTTAGAATATTTAGAAAATAAACAAACAAAAAAAAACAAAAAAAGGAAAGAATAAACAGAGATACGGTAATGTGTTATGGTTTAACCCCCACCTCCACCACCACCACCTTATAATCGTAATGTTCAAATGAATATTGGAAGAATTTTTAAAATTTAATTCATAAACACTTTATTCCCTCTGTAATATTAAAGAAGATTTTTACCAAAAATAATGTAAAGATCAGCTATAGCTGCGTTAAAAACCATCGAAAAATAGATATCTCAACATTATACTAAGTAAATATATGTCCAAAAAAGACAACTTTAAACATTTTAAAAAATAAATGCATTTGCCGAAAAAAATACGATCTGTCCCTTAAACGGTCAATGTATGACTGATAATATTGTATACTGAGCTAGCATACATTCCGGTAACTATGTCAAATTTTATTTCGGTTCCACTGAAAATCTTTGGAAATTTTTTTTTATTATCAGCAAATGACTTTAGACAATGTAATGTCTAATTAGGCTGCTCACTGGAAACATTTCTGGCAAATAAAGAATGGTGATAATACACCCATTATTACGTGGGTATTGTAGCAAAAAAAAAATCAACTCTTACAATGGGAAAGGCGATATATATAATTTATATCTTGTAGAATAATTAGTTATCTTAAAACACTTAAATAACCCGAACTTATTGAACAAGAGAAATGAATTGATGGTTACATGTAGGCATAAAAATATATATCTGCTTAAATAGGTTGATAATTTTAAATAAATATTTTTTAAACGCAATAATCCCCGTTTATGTTTAATATAAAATATAAATCCCAACTTTAAATAAAAATTAATATATCTTATTAAAATATATATTTTTATATAGTTTTAAGTACATCTATTTTAACATATTCTTTTAATAAATACCATTAAACTCTGTTTATTTTAAATATAAAATTAAATATTAATCCCCGTCTTTTTTTAAATATAAAATTTGAATTATATAGTGATCAGCCTCTACCCAGCACCTGAAAATTGCTTTGTGCATGAAACTCCGAGACGTGCTACAGTTGAAGGATATCTACCTACCAACATTCTATATTTTGAATATATACCCCAATACTATATTATATTTATAACAATCTACAACTTTGAATCCACGCACAGCGTGGTGTTGTTCCCATGAGACCCAGAAATTTAAAAAAAGAAAACGTATTGAAAAATTGTGTAATGTTTTGTTCCTGATGATTGGCAAACTCATGAAAACTGTAAACGTAGGTGTATGTGTAATTATTATATATATATATATATATATATATATATATATATATATATATATATATATATATATATAGTTAGTTAGTTTATTCAAATTTAGGTAATCCGTATGGGTAGACCTGAGGAGGATGATATCCAGAGAGATTCAGAGCAGATATGTTTGAATAAAAGACAGACGACGTTAAGATTCCATGTAATAAGCTATTTCACCATAACCCCTTTAACAGGGTTCTGGATCATCAGACTTTACTTCCAAAAGCTGAAATGAAGAATGAAAAGAAAATTCACAGGTTTTTTACGGACCTCATCAAATATACGCAAAGTTAACGAAGTGAGGAAGTGAGGTGGAGGAGAGTGTGTGAGTGTGTCATATGTATCATTTTAGTTTTCTATTTTAACCCCAGCGTGTCGGCTGGATGTTGCTCTAATCTAACGCGTCTCGTCTCTATATACATATACCAAGTATATAATTGGTGTATACGGAATGAATTCCAATAACCAACAATTACTATTCTTAAAACAGTGCTCAATACAAAGTAGAGCAGATATAATTATTTATTTAGAAAATTTATAACATAAACATGTTATAAAATCACTACAAAAATAGCCATTTTGTTTGAACACTCCCGGTGCCTTATCAAGTGATGATGTTGAATGCCACATTCAACATCATCACTTGATAAGACATTTACCGAGTGTTCAAAATAAAACGTCTGATCACGTAGTAATCAGCGTTCACCACCACAATGTAACACTTTACAATATATATATATATATATATATATATATATATATATATATATATATATATATATATATATATGTGTGTGTGTGTGGGTGTGTGTGTGTGTGTAACATTAACATTAATTTATTATAACATTAATTTAAAAAGTGCTCAGTACAAGAGTAGATTTGAACTTATATTCTTTTCGTTCTTTTACATTTTGTGTATATATATATATATATATATATATATATAATTATTTTTTAAATATATGATATATATGCATATATATATATATATATATATATATATATATTATAATTATTTTTTAAAAATATGATTTCATCGCGACACGGAAATTACTATGCTTCGAAACTGGTCATCCGTATTCAAGTTTAATTCCAATATTAAACCTTAACTGTTGGATGACAGTTTCATCCTCAAGCGATGTTTGGAACAACTAAGCAACTCATATATAGTTTTGAAATGGAGGTGTAATCTGGTGTTAGTTTTTTTATTATCAAGGGATCTCTGCTTTGATGAAAGTAGGGGTGTTTGTTATATGTCAATTTGGAGTTTTTTTTTGTTTGTTTGTTTTTTTTTTTTTTTTTTTTGTCTGGCTAAAAATACGGCTTGTGTATCCCATAATTTCGGCCTTGTGGCACATCTAAGCTACGCTTCCTCTCCTACCTTTTGTGGCTGAGATCATTTGGGTATCGTCATTAAAACAGAGCACAAATAAAGCTTACCTGTTTCCCTGGGATCCGTCCGCCTGGAAGCATATTATAGTTTCGGAGGAGCGGGGATCAAGGTTACGCCTTGACAAGTGTGGCAAAAGCCATAAAAACTGCTACACATTAAGTCTACCTTGCGTCACATTTTAATTAGTAGATAGTCAAATGTTCTTTCATTATTCGACATTAAATTGTGAATATTTTTTCTCGTAGATTATTACACTAATTTCTTTGTTAAAGAAATTAATTAAATTTCTAAATTATAAAAGTATTCGATGACTTGTCATGAAATTTTACATGCAAATGAAAGTCAACACAGCCACATTACGTCAAATCACCGGTTTCCGTACGATCACCAAAGTTAAGCAACGTCGAGCCTGGTAAGTACCTAGATGGGTGACCGCTTGGGAATACCTGCTAGTGTAAGCTTGGATGTGCGGGTCTTGTGATGGAGAATGGTTCGGCAATTGTTAACCAGAGAGCCGAGTTCCAATTCCCGTTGGATTCGTTAAATAGCCTTCGGAAAGGTATGAATCCACTTCTTATCCCCCCAGCTATGGGTTAATTTGCAAGATCCATATCACTAAATTGTTATAATCTTAAAAAAAAAAAATTACAATTTAAAAATATATTCTGGCTTTAAATAAACAAAAAAGGGTTGATAAGCTGTAGAAAACCAATCAATAGATTTTAATTTAAAAAATTACATGAATGACACTAACGTGCCAAAAGTCATACTATATATACATAGTATCATCCAGGAATTTCACTAGCCTGCCGAAGTTCACTAAATTTTGCACCAGTCAGTAGATTTCTTTTTATTCAAAACGAAATAGCTTCACGAATTCTGCATAAAACTAACATGCTAAAGGTCCTAAGTTACATACTTAATATCGTTTTGGATCCTCTCAATAATGATATCCCAAATTTCCAGGAACCGATTCTATAAAGGCAGGTAATCTTTAGGAACCTATTATGCAAATTTTCCGTTCAATATGAGAATGGAAAAAGGAATCACTTTATAGTACCAAAAAAGAATTAAACCATTTTGATAATTTATTTAATAGAAACATTCATTTATTAAGATATTTCCACATAGAAATTCTGTTGTCATTATATTTGAGTGACAGAACATATTTCAACTCGGAACTAATTTTACCTCAGAATTAATTTCAACTCGATTTAAAATCAAAGTTATCAATTTCCATGAATTCCTAAACAAAATAGAATGAGTTGGTGTTAATTTTTTTAATTTGGCATTAACAATCCTTAGTAGATAGGATAATTCACAATTCGTCTTTTCTGCAACTTTCATTCTTTTTGTTGCAAATGAATAAAGTGGTATTTTTTTATTTACTTTTATTCCTTTAAATCTCATACAAAAAAGGTATTGTTCTTTGTATCAAGAACAGTAGATTGCTTAGACGTCTTTGTTTTTTTGTGGTGGGGTTGTAAAAAAATCCTTCAAAAGAAGCCTATATTGATCAGAATTTAAGAAAAAATCCGAGTTGAAATTAGTTCCGAGTTGAAATTCCGAGTTGAAATTAATTCTGTACCCCTTATATTTCTGTCCAGAAGTATCATGTTTTTTTGTTTTTTTTTACTCTAGAGTCATCAGCTGTGTTAGGGTTTCTTAGCTAAATTCGAAGTGAATCGCCGCAGTCCCAAATATTCAATCGAAGATCTATCAAATTTATGACTAGAAAATTTGCCACATTTTTAACTACAAAACGATTTCTTTTGTCAGAATAAGTTATATTTATCACAGAAAATCCTCTTTCAGCATCCGCAGAACTTACAGCAATGGCATTAATTATATTTTTAGGTGTTATATATCAGCTATTAATATAAATAGATTATTTTCGGATAACCGGTTCGTTAAGCTTTTATAATTTTAAGAATCGCTTCGCGCGAACCAGTGCAAACTGATAGGATGCCACCAATGGATCCTCTCTAGCCTGGCGAAGTGCTGTATCTTCATGTGACATTAATTCCACAAATGGTCGGAATACCCCTGGAGAAATATTGACCTGTTCATACCTTCCAAATATTTTAGTGAAACTTCTTGCGTGCGACTAGACGTCTCTGTCACTTCTTATAAATTCTCAATTGAAATTATGTCGTGCGAACGTGGGCACATCAATCGTCAGAGGCTTTCAAAATGCTCTTCAAACCAGTTCTGGGCAAACTGGATAATTGTTGGGGAGTACATAGGGTTTATGAATGGGTTCAACTAGTGACGAAACATTACAAGGTAGCGGTTAGTGGTCAATGATATGTTTACGCGGGCGACGTCACTTGAATATATTCTACATCACGATGGAGCGATCACCAGCCTGCACGGCGACAAATTGGTCTCATGGACTTTGTGCAACTCTCGATGACTACCATCAACGTGAAACGACTGGAACCGTGACTCTACACAACATGTTACCAGTGCAACACGGTCCAGTTAGCGGCTTCACAAGCGCAGGTGAGATACTGTGATCGGCGTCTTGGTGTCAACAGTGAAAGCCCGGTGAGTAT
>CAHIKZ030000599.1:242500-250000 GCA_903632075.3 Acanthosepion pharaonis
TACACATAAACACATACACATTCAGCCATAGACACACACATGCAAACACACACCCACACCACCCCCACATATATATATATATATATATATATATATATATATATATATATATATATATACCCCCACATGCATACACATAAACATATACATACATACAGAAGTACACATAAATAGAAATACATACATACACACACACACGGACACACACACAGGTATATATATATATATATATATATATATATATATATATATATATATATATATATATATATATTTCCTTTCTCTTTTTTATCCTTTTTTTTTTTACCTCTTTACTTTTTTAAAAAAAAACCATGTACACACACACACACACACACACACACACATATATATATATATATATATATATATATATATATACATATAAATATAGATAACTAGACTCGTTTCGAAAAAACCCTCAATTTTTGATTTGCTAATCAAATCAATCTCGAGGAAAAAAAGGTTTTAAAAAAGAAAGAGCTACAAACATGAACTTCTGCCGACAAAAAATCGCACAGATGCAGGTCTGAAGCCCAAAGAAAAAACCCCGATACGAGTAAACAACTAACTAACAAAAGAGCTCAATACAACCGTAGAGCAGACCTAGATACACCTAGTGAGCCAGACAAACCTACCTAGAATTTCACCTAAACGGATCGTCAGGGAAACTTTCCTGACGATCCGTTTAGGTGAAAAAGGTTTGTCTGGCTCACTAGGTATATATCTATCTATCTATCTATATATATATATATATATATATATATATATATATTTATATATTCGTGCGTGGGTAAATTACCATAACAAGTAGCAAGGTAGAAAAAATGATATATTTATCGTGTTTGATATACCCGCCGCCCCAACCGAAAAATATTATGTATGCTAAAAAGACTATACAAATTTAGTTAATCAGTATTTATCATTCATGAACCTACCAGGCCAAGCATCATGGTTCGGCTTCAAATTCGGAAGGTCATTGCGTCATAACATAATCAATGTAGTTGATTGCTTGGCAACCCACCCCTTCTTTAGCCATGGTTAGGTGTCCACAGAAGTAGATTACTCGCTAGTTCTTCTTTGGTTCGTTTAAGATTGTAGAAATATCAAGAATGGTTTTGTGATTTAGTTGGATGCTGTCTACAATAGATGTTAAGTATAGCTCTCATCATCCAAGTTTAGGTTCCATCAAGCTTAGACTCAAGGGTTTTAGTTAATGTCCAAGCAGTAGCACCATAAATAAATACTGCCTCTAGGGTGGTTCAAATGAATCTCCGTTTCAGGTTGCCTACTGGATCAGATTTCCAAACTAACCATTAATTAAGGGTAAATGCGACTTCACATTTGCATAAAGAACGAAACACATTTTTGTTAACGGTTAGGGATTCTTTAGTGACATCAATAATTGTTTCTTCAAACTAAATCGCTGGCAAAAAACCAATATTAATAATACGTAAGCATCTTACTTTGGTACAAAGCTGTCGTAGAGAGTGACCTAAAGAAGACGTGGGCGTTAATGGCTCTCCACAACATCCTATCCCTTCTAGCACATCAGCAACATTACTCGCCAGTTCTTGTTCCGTTCGCTTAAGATTGTAGAAACTTTTACCTCTCCTTTTGGCCCTGTGAGTTCCAAATTCTACAAGCTCTTTTTTTATGACTGTTAAGAAATTTCAGCAGTCTCTTTCTGATTCTATGTATAAATGACATTTTGTTGTCATTTTTTTTTTTTTCTTACACGCTCTGTCCATGAAACCTTCTGTAGAACCCTATTTCTCTTGATTCAAGTGAGGAGATTTTCCAGCATTCACCGCCTGTATGACCCATCTGAAAGGTCGAATAAAGGCTGGAAGTATGGAGGACAATATGTCCATCTCCATGTTCCCCTCTCCACGTCGCTGATAGGTCCAATGGGTTACAGTTTAGAACAAGAACGAGGCTATATTATATGCTGCATACAGTTTTGAAGTTACTTTTTTCTAGACTGGTTGCCACCAAATCTGTCCGGGGAAGAAGAGGATTCATACTTTTTCCAAGGGTTTTAGCACAAATTAGCATGAATGTAATGGATCCGAGTGGAATTCGAACTCGGCTCTCCGATTCCTTAATCCGAGACACTATCCATTACTCCACCATGCCTCCTTCTAATGACGTACAAGATGATTAATATTACATAACAGTTCAGCAGTCTTATCTTTGTTTCTAACGAAATTTTCCTGTTCCTTAGCAATTTTTTTTTTTTTGAAGGCAATATGCGTTCGGATTTCGGTGTCACATATTCCATCTTTCGTTACAACAGTTTCTAGATATTTAAACTTCTGCACTTGTTTGCTGTTGATATTCCCAATTCATAGTTCGCATCTTGGTCTCTTTCCTTTGCTGACAATCATATTCTGTTTTCTTACACACTATTTTTAAACCTTTCTTTTCGCTTTACATCACTACCTTGTCTATGAGCAGATGTAGTTTCCTTTTTTCGTCTGAAATAAACACACTGTTACCTGTATATCTTATATTGTTATGATTAGACTCAATGATGATAAATCCTGGTAGGGTCTCAAGCTCCATTTGGAATAGCCTCACTGTAGAAGTTAAACAAATCCTGTAAGATGACACATCTTTCTATTTTTGTGTCCCTACTCAGTTTGTTTTCTATCCATATGCAGACAGTTTGCTCACATATAGGTTCGGGGTTATTCTAGCATGATTCATTAATAAATCAAGCTTTCCTAATAGTTCAAATAGATCTTTGTGCCGTACATTATTAAATGCTTTGCGTAATCTATAAAATATATGTGTACATTCTTCTGCATTTGTATTGCTCTCTCATTCTGGTATCATATTGATTATAAATATAGCATTTCTTGTTTCAGTATCCTTTACAAAACCGCGCTGTTATTATCCTATTTCCATTCTAATTCTGCTTTCCACTCTATTCACCGGCATTCGGATTATTAGCTTGCTTATGTGGCTCATTAAGCTGATTTTCCAATGAAACTTGCATTCATTTGCACCTGGTTTCTTAGAGCTACAAAGATGGATCTACTAAGGTTTTCTGGTTTGTTGCTACTGTCGTATATTTCATTTATTATTTCTGTGATCTTGTCGATACCGAAATTGACTAAGGCTGAGAGCATTTGTATTTCGATTCCATCTCTTCCTGCTGTTTAGTTCCTGTTCATCTTGTCCAGCGTCGATCTTGAATATTTACTGACCTTTCATATTGTTTTGATTTGGAGAAATTATTTTTTGTCTTCCGCATGATGATGTTGTTTTCTAATATATTCACTCCATCTTTGATGTGTTGTTTCTTTTTCTACTCTCAGTGTTAAAAAAAGATACTAAATAGTTATACAGTGGTCGGCGTAATCGACCACATTATACACTCAGCACAGAATGATGCTGAATAAAAAAAATAACATCGTATATAAAATGTTCCAAGAACCAGATAAACATTTTCCAAAAAAGAAAAACGGGAACTATGATTTGAAATTGGAATGAAAGCAGGATGTAAAATTACTACACTATTTACATTATTCGGACTATTGTCCTCATCTTTGTTGCCATAATTATCACAGCGTTTCGGTCGTTGTATACTCCGGCCTTCTTCAGGTGGTTCGAATGTCCCGAAACGTTGTGATAATATATGGAAACAAAGATGAGGACAATAGTCCCAATAATGTAATTAGTGTACATATTACCTCATCTCGGAAAGAAAGATAGATAATGTAGAATTACTAATTACGAAATACAGCATTTTATGGATAAGATATTACAAATTTATTATAGAAAATAAGGAAATTGAACATAAAATTGTCTGCGATAGGGCGTGGTTTTTACCAACACCACAAGATGCTACACAAACAAAATATTAACCTAAAAAATCAAGTCATAGTGACGGATATGCAATGTAATTGGCCCTGATCTGGCATCTTGTTTACAGTCGCTCTCTCACAGACGTGCCGTCGCTTCCATCTGTCTTTTCTACAAATACTTTCACGGTAACCGCTCCGAAGAGCTATTTTTGCTAGTTCCCAAACTGCATGAATTTAAACGTGCTACTAGGTCGACATTTCAGTCCCACTATTTCACTGTCGAAACGGTTAAATGTATCCGTCTCTTCTACTCCAATAGCTTCATGTCTCGCACCTCCCGTCTGTGGAACCCCCTTCCTCTTACTTGCTTCCCTAATAGCTATAATCTTCAAATATTCAAATGCAATGTCAGTCGACATCATCAGATGCCTTGATCTAATTCCCCGTCCTTCTCTTCATCCTTTCTTCTATCACGCCTCTTTACTCTTGCTCCCACTATCTGTAACCCCTTGACTGCTAGTGGCACTCCCGCCTTGCTTGGGAGGAAATGTTAAAAAAAAAAATAACCTCATCAGATATCGATTCTCATATGCATGTCATGCTTGGCAGGTTCAGAAATATCTAAACTGTCAACTGTACACCAGCTTTCTCAGATCAGTGTTTTAAAATGTCTTCGAGCAAATGCACACTGTATGTCTTCGAGATGATCCTATCACCTCGTGGTCTGACGCTACAGAATCACAAAGAAAGATACCGGATCTACTGAAACCACATCACTTGAAGACTTTGTAGTGGAAATGAAATGCAGATGGAGCGACCAACCGCTACTGATAACGGTACCCGTCCCATTGGTCAAAGAGACGACGTTTAGTGTGCTGTCTACACAGAAAGACAGCACACTTTTGCCCTGCCAGGACATAACCGGTGCGAAACCCAGAACGTCTGGTTATGAAAAAAGAATGTCTACCAGCTTCCTCGTGAGATAGTCGGGGCGGTGAGCTGTGCGGTGATTCCTTTTCTAGTAATTATTTTGCTAGACAACCGCTAAAGTTTCAGGCTTCATAAAAGCAGACATATTTTCTGAAGAGGCAGTTTGGCATTGCTGTATTGGCCTTTGCTAACGGAGTAGCAGTGTGTTATTAAGGATTTCTGTTCGTGTTATTAAGGATTTCTGTTCGTCCTTGTTTGTGCATCCGGTGTTTTGTCTACGTTCGTTCCGTACGTGTGGTGTTCCCGTGTGGAAGTCTTGTTTGTACCCTGACCGTCGTGATCCAACATTCGGCCCATTTAGTGTTTGATTCCGTTGCTGCTCTAAAATTTTTTGTTTCTCTTCGTTGGTCGATACCTTTGAAACTCGAAAAGAAAATAATGACATAGTCATGATGTTGAAAATCCAAACTACTTAGAAAAATATGTTAGGAAAGATGTCCTCATCAATACTGGAAAGAGCGGAAAATTGTTACAATAGAATAATTTTATGACGTCCTGGATAAGACAATAAACTACATCCAACAGCAAGGCCTCTGATCAGGAAGCTTTGTGGGGCGTGGAACCACCTCCTAATTGTTAGTGTTCCCAGGTCCACCCTGACCCGGAGTTGCAGCACCTGTTAGGGTCCCAGCTATGGGCAAATAGTTAACCTCGAAACGGGTCAAAACGCAATGGAAGTGTAAAAATAGGTTTTAATACCAGCAATACATTTTTGTAAAAAATTATTATCAGCAATGAATTTTTGAGGAAAATATTTTTACCAGCAATACATTTTTGTAAAAAAAAATAATTATCAGCAATGAATTTTGAAGGAAAAGATTTTTACCAACAATACATTTTTACCAGCAATACATTTTTGTAAAAAAAAAATAATTATCAGCAATGAATTTTGGAGGAAAAGATTTTTACCAGCAATACAATTTTGAAAAAAAATATTACCAGCAATAAAAATCTTGTCAGCATCAAATAACCCATTGAGATTGATATACCGCAAAACAAAACAAAACAAAGAAAGACAAAGATGATTTTATGAGTTTACCAACCGTTATACCGTTGGTCGAAACTAACATTACGGTTATAGGTAAGCGATATTTAAATTTTCTTAACTGTGGAATTTTGACATCACAGATTCATAGTTCGCATCTTTATCTGTTCCTCTTGCTGACATCCGTAGTTTAGACTAAGTTATTTATACGCCGAAGTCGGCTCGTCCAAATCAAATTATATTAGCTTAGGCTAAAGCTAACCCGGGTACATTATGGAAAGATAAACCTAAGCTGCTACAGCGATCCCTCCTGACACTGTTTATAAGTTAATTTCAAAGTGAATTTTCGATACAAATACTTTTGTATAAAGCTACATATTATCAACATTAATCAAAACAGCTGTTATCAAAAAAATCACAATGACAATCACATTAACACAAAATTAAAGAAAAAAATAGTTGGATATATACAGGGTGATTGAAAAGTAATTCCCTGTTTTTTGTATGATGGACTCTCCCGTTTTGTAAAAATTATAGTTAGATGGAAGAATCTATCATATATAAAACGGGGTGTTATTTTTCAATCACCCTTTATATAGGAACATTGACATGGAAAAATTATCAGGACTCTGAAAGAATTTTGATAACTCTTTCAAGTCATTTTGTTCTTCACAAAATTAAGCTCAAATATTTTAAAAAAATCATTTATTCTCCTGAAATATACGTAATTGCAGGCTCGGCTACTCAGTCGGTTGAAATTTATAAAATCATTCTCTTTAAAAAAAAGTTTGACAAGAAAATAGAATTCTTAAGTCCGTTAACTATTATTTCGTTCTTTATGATGGGAGTTTCCTTCCTATCCTTATGTTTAAGGTAGTGTAGAAAACCAATATTGATTATGACATTATCTTCCTTTCCACTTACATGTATTATTCATTTTAGTTGTCGCTGCTATTGAAAATGATCAAACAATGTGTTTTTTTATGTTTTCCTTTTGTTTTTTTATCTGATAAAGCTCTTTGTTTGTGTTACTATAGCGTTAGTCTATAAGATATGTTGAAGTACTTCTTCTTTGAAACCTAGAGATTTCATGTACTTGAAGTCATTTTTGATCATTGTTCTGCGAAAACGGTTGTATATAGCTGATACTTTAAACATTTCAGAACGTGTTGGACACCATAGATGACATTCATAGGAGAACCTTGATCTATTTACTGATATGACTCAAGTTGTAAGGCTAATGTTTTGGTATTTTATGCCTTTGGGACAAAACAATGCAAACTATTCTATGCTTATTTTCCTTATCTCTTATACTAAATTTTTTATAACAGATCCATACACCGAAATAATTTAAATGTTTACAATTATTAATTGTCTATATTTCTGAGATGAGGTATATTATATATTTACACTATTTACATGGTTCAGACTGGCCCAGTGGATAAACCTGTTTGTTGACCAATCCGAAAAGTGATTTGACCCGAAGCGTCTTGAGTTCAATATCTGGCCACAGTAGATAGAACAAAAACTTGAAGAGTTAAGTTACTAAAGAATATTAACTGAGATATACAGAAAAAAACGGTATGGAATTAGAACAATCTACCCCACCACGGGGCAAAAATAAAGGGTTCGTTCGAAATTCAAGCGTATATCACTTGAAGAATGTCGGAGTGTACAACGGTCGAAATATGG
>CAHIKZ030000599.1:255000-262500 GCA_903632075.3 Acanthosepion pharaonis
AAAGTTTTTAAGCTCAAATACTTAACGATGTGACAGGGGGATTTCTACGGATATGTTTTTGTCACAGAACTCGCGATGTGCTTCTTCAATAAATAAGTGAAGAATTACGACTATTATGTACAGTATTTACATTAGTCGGACTATTGTCCTCATCTTTGTCGCCATATTTGTCACAACGTTTCGGCCGTTGTACGCTCCGGCCTTCTTCAGGTGGTTGGAACAGAACAGTCTACCCCTACTATCTAAATAAAGAGTTCAGTTCGAAATTCCAACCACCTGAAGAAGGCCGAGCGTACAACGGCCGAAACGCTTTGAAAAATATAGACAAAGATGAGGACAATAGTCCGACTAATGTAAATACTGTACGACTCAGAAGTTTCAAATAGGAAAACCGTGAAATTTTCACAGGTTAAATCTAGTAGAGTTTAAAGTGTGAGTGAGTTTATTAAGAGCTACACAGTAGAGGAAGTTGTGAAGAGTCATAATCGCCTATATCCTGATGGGACATGGCACATAAAAAAGAAGAAATCAGCATGTTTGAAATCTAATTTCTCAATAATGAAAATTCGGATGACGAGAGTCAGTAAGTATGATAATTATTCAACATATTGGTTAATAAAACTTACTTTTTATATGTGAAAGATTGATGGGTTGAATGGGGAGCTGACATTAGGACCCTCATCAGGACCCTGATCAGGACCCTCATCTGTGCTAGAACAAGAAATTATGGTTTCGAAAATTTTATGGCTGTCTTTATTTTCTTTTGTGACTGCAATTATACGCTACCGTTATATATATATATATATATATATATATATATATATATATATATATATAGGATGACCCAAAAAAACGGGAACTTTTAACAATCCAATAAAACCAAGAGTGATGGAAGAAAATATTTTATTCATAGTAATTGAAACCTTAAAACATGCCATTTAAGAAACCATGATGGAATTTTCATTTTTTAAAAATTACGTCCTGTAGATGGCGTCCTTCTGTACGAATGCATTCTTGAAATCTGACGTTGAGATTCTTCATTGACTGCTGGAACATCTCAGCTGGGATACTGTGAATTTCATCTTGAATTCTAAATGGTGAAATGTTTACTTGCTCAAGGTCAGTGTCTCACAGTGTTGCCACTTGTTCATGTCTGGCAATACGTACTTTAAAAATTCCCATTTTTTGGGGTCACCCTACATATATATATATATATATGTGTGTGTGTGTGTGTGTGTGTGATCCTGTATGCATGTATACAGATGGGCGCATTTCCGTGTGGTTAAAACGTTCGCTTTCTGACCCTGAGACCCGGGTTCGAATCTCAACGTGAAGGTGACTTCTTGATGTTATCGGTGGGCATAACACCTGCATCACCTTCGGAAAGTGCCTGAAAACTCATACCATGGGTTGGCCCCAGCCTTGTGCCTGACATTGGGCAGACAGAACACTTGTGAGCCGTCGGTTGTTGTGCTAACACAAGGGTTTGAGCGTGCTAGCCTTGTTCAGACTGTTGATCACGCTAGACAACGCGCTCTCTTCCAGAATCTGTAACTGACGCCCGCTCAGTATAGTTGCAGTATAAACCACAATGTTCCTGAGCTGGCATCTGCAATGGGGATTAGCTAGCCGCCCTAGTAAACTGGCATCCTTGGATTCGAGTGGCTACGCCATTTACATTTACATATATACAAAAAGGATTAAACCTAACATGAATAGATATTTACTCAACCCCCCAAGAGGTTAAGTTGTGACACAAGGTCAGTTTAATGTGGGGAGCCCGAGCGCATGCAGCCGGGCAAGGAACAAAAATTCTCCGAGCCCCCGCAACCGTCGTTTGCGCTGGCCTCGGTGCGTGCAGCGATCCAACTCTCTAGTGCAATGAGAAGGCGCGGCCTCGGGCAGCTGTTCCCCAGGGCCGGCACTTCTCAGTATAATTTTCCTCAGTTGCGACTCTGTCCTTTGACGGAGTCAACCCTGAGCGCACTCTGCCAAAAGACAGAGACGCAACTGAGAGAAACCTAACATGAGTAATATGTTTTAATCATAACGCCCGATGACAGTGAAACAATTATGACACAAGGGGATGCTGAGTGTGAAAGAATAAGAAAAAATAGAAACATTAATAAGGAACGAGAACAATAGAAGAGAAATCAATACGACAGTACATAACGATTGACATTGCGTTTAAATTGTTTTAGATCAAATTTGGCTGGAAAGCATGAACCCAGAAGAGAGTTTCACATGCGAGAAGTGCGAGAAAAGAAACTGTTAGCATAGAAATTATAGGTACATTTAACTAATCTAAATGTGAATTGATGAGACCTTGCCGCCAATCTAATACTGTTCTTATTCATAAAGTCTAGCTAATATAGCGAAGAGATGGAAGCTTGATAGTTTCTTTCAGCGATAATCGTTAGTACCTTAGTAGTTGATCTAAAGAAGCGAAATCCATATTGCTTGTCTGAAAGAAGAACGTGCAATGTAAGATGCTTAACTAATTCAGAGTTCATTAGTAGTTCTGGTAGTTTACGAAAAAGAGGCTAATAGGTCGAACGTTCGAACGGTCAGACTGTTTACCTGAGTTCTTAGTAAATTGATATTATTACGCTGACAAATATGTACATCTATCATTGCTGTTGTCAAAAGAACTTTAAAATTCAAGTGGACCACTCTTGCGCAATCAACACATTTCTTTTAGGTGTGATTAGCAGGTAAAAATCTCCGTAAAGAATTGATGCATCTTGTAGTCGATCACAGTAAGAAATTGGATGATATTGAAGAATAATGAAATAACAAGATCTTTGTTCGAAAACTGAAAAACCTGGCGCATATAAATTTGAGATTAATACTCGTAATCATTGTACAGTTTCGAGACACTTGTCAGTAGAAGGAAACTAAGGCTTACCAACCATTTGTAGGTTATTTAAAGCCAGAAAATATTTTTAGATTGTAAGAAATTTTTAGATAATGATAATAGCTGCACGTTCGTATTCGAGTACACCAGGCGGCTAGCCAATCCCTATTGCAGGCGCCTACTCATGCACAGTTGTGTTCGTTCAACACCCACAGAACACGCATGTGCTTTCTACTGCAACTATTCTAAATGGAGAAAATGGATTTTCTGTTGTGATCAGTCTGAACAAGGCCTGTTTACTCAACCACTCAGACACGAAGACTTGCGACATCGTGCTAGCTATTTTAGATAATAATTATTTAGTGGTACAAGTTTTACTAATTAACCCATAGCAGGGGGAGAAGAGGTGGATTCATACATTGATATTAGTTATTTTCTCGTAGGTGAATATAACGAACCCAAGTGGAATTGGAACTCGGTTCGCCAATAATTCTGAACCGTTATCCATTAAACGACCCACACATTCATGTTTACAGCAGCTGATATTCCCAAGCGTTCATCCATCGATGTAGTGACCAGGCTTGACGTTGCTTAACTTCGGTGACAATATGGGAAACGGTGTTTCAATGTGATATGGCCGTTAGCCCTCAAAGTTTTAAAAAAATAAAAATAAGAAACGACGATATATGCGCCGTAGCAGTGTTAAAGCCGATGAGAATACTAAACAGGGTCCTGAAGAGTTTAATGGGTCACAAAAATAACCCTGTTATGAGTACTCGAATAAAATATTATTATTACAGGTTAAGTATCATTTATCCGAAATTCCAAAATCCGAAAACCTCAAAATTCAGAAAGTTTTTCAGGTGCTGACATGAATGGTCAAAAATGAAAAATTTCAGAAAATCCAGCTACGTACCCAACGTCGGCGTCATTTTTTTTTGTTAGCGATCGTCACAGCAACCCCTTCGTTCGTTGATTACTTACGAGTTGTGGCATACTCAGTGAAGATATTATTCAAAATGTCAGAAATTCCTGTATTTCTGTAAGTAGTAATCATATTTTATATGCACGTACAGAAAGTACAAAACATTATTTTTACGTGAAAGCTGAATTTCACTTAAAAATCCGTGTGAAAATTACATGGCTAACTTCATTACGTGTACCTATATGTACACAAAAATTATTAAATTTTATATAAAACTACTTTCAGGGTATATGTGTTATGTAATGTAAAGAGATATCATATCTATGCTTGGATTCCATTTCCAAGCTTCCACATTTTATAGATTCTATATAGAAATTAAATAGCCTGTATTCCATTATCCGAAAAAAAAATATCTGAAAACCGAAGCACTTCCGGTCTCAAGAATTTCGGATAAAGGATTCTGAAACTGTAATAATACCAACTCAAAACAAGATAATAAAAAATTATTTTTGTTTCATTAAGATTCAATCTGAGTATCTAATATTCAGTTTAGTCCTTGCATAGAAAAGATCAAAACATTGTCTTGAAGTTGTAAGGTATTGAACTCATAACTCTGGGTTAAGTCACTGAGCCATATGTCATTGAGGACATCAGAGTATGAGTTATCCACTAAGAACTCATATTGCAATGTTTTTTTTTTTTTTGTTATTATTGCTTTTCTCTAGCACTCCGCATTAGTGGTTCCCATATTGTATTCATTTCTGTTTTTGGCTTAGGAAATTTTTGTGGCCTAGCATATCCTTAAGTTTTCGTATTTTCCAGTGATGCTCTCTGTCTATTATTTCAACCTCATCCCACAGTGGGCGGTGATCTCCATTTTGCCTCCATAAGTGATCAGCTACGCCTGTTTCCGCTTGTGTTAATCCTTTACGATGTTCTTGCAGTCTTACCATAAGGGGCGACCTGTTTCTCCTTTATATTCCTTACCACAGTTATTAGTCATGTTCTCCTCTATGGGAGGGGGGTCTTACTCAAACGATGGGTCTACAAACTGTTGAACCACTTTTGAATATTGTTCTGATGTTATATGAACCACAGATATTTTGTATTTTTTTCAAATAATCCCTTCCTATAGTGTAGGCAAACCGAAGCTGCGTGTTGTTATCCTCTTGTACGCTTCTATCCTAGTTTGTTGGCGTTGTTGCCATGCACCATGGTAATTGTTATTTTATAGGTTATTGCTTATAATGACCATTTCTTGTTCATATGTCTCTGGGTCGTCACTTATGACTTTTGCTGTATGTTTAAGGAGAGGACGATACATTTCTTTACACTGTATGAGTAGTGGGAGTTGAAGATGAGGTATTCTACGGTGAATGTTTGCTTGAATCCATGCTCTGTTCGAGATATTAGTACATACAGGAAGGCGAATTTGTCGTTTTCTCTCTTTATTTTGAAATGTATCGATTATCTTATTGAGTTCACAAGCTCCAGTAATAACCGGACCTCTTCCCGGTGTGGGCAGAGTGTGAAGGTGTTAACTACGTATCGTAGGCATAGGGTTGGCTTTAGTGACGTGGATTCTAATGGAATTTCTTCAAAGTTTTCCAGGTATATGTTCGCCAACGTCGTGAATCGAACAATGTAAATAATGTAAATAATACAACTACCTCATCTCAGAAATATATATATATATATATATATATATATATATATATATATATATATATATAAAGAACAGTAAGATATATAATCCGGTGTTCTTATAGATATTTTTATTTTTACAAAATAGTGCTCAATGTAAATTTACAGAGCATTAATATTATAAATTAATTGATTTGAAATATGTTTTTTTTCACTACACAGTTCTAACCATGTTTTAGAAATGGAAGCTAAAAGCTTCGAATAAAAGCTTAGAACTGTGTGGCGAAAACAACATATATTTTAAATCAGTTATAATTTTATATATATATATATATATATATATATATATATATATATAGTCATCCATAGACAGACTCTTTTCTTTCACTGCATATCAGTGAGGCTATACATCCGGCTGCCTCTAGCTAGGATCGAAACTCGACTGAATTGGCGTCATTCGATTCTACCCTAAGCCATGACACACGGCTGGCATGAAGGTGAATTTAAGCGTATATAAGTGTGTGTAAGTATATATATATATATATATATATATATATATATATATATATATATATATATATATATATATATATATATATATATATATATATATATATATATATATATATATATATATATATATATATATATATATATATATATATATATATATACAGACACGCACAAACACACACACACACACATATATATATGTGTGAATACATATTGGTACCCTGTTTTCATTAAGACATGCCTCATTAAATAATTTAGAGAAGTTTTGTATACTTAATTTAATAGGGTCCTTTCGTAATTTCGGACAAGATTCTTAGTATCTTTATTAAAAGAAAATTACCATGTTGATGCATATTCATATTATTCCCATTACTTTCGATATTAGCACAATGAAGTCATCAGGGTCTTGTTTGTTTTTTAAACAAAAAATTTTTGTGTTCAACAATTTTTTTCATAAACAAATGCTCAACAATTTTGTCTAAAAAAATGATGAACACAATTTTTTGACTCTGAAAAACAATGCTCTTAATATATATATATATATATATATATATATATGTATGTATGCATGTATGTATGTATGTAT
Organism: Acanthosepion pharaonis; assembly: GCA_903632075.3. Taxonomy (NCBI): domain Eukaryota; kingdom Metazoa; phylum Mollusca; class Cephalopoda; order Sepiida; family Sepiidae; genus Acanthosepion; species Acanthosepion pharaonis. Next base: position 261,526 of record CAHIKZ030000599.1, read on the forward strand.
GTATTAAATAGACAGAACATATTTCCCTTATATAGGTAACCTTTATTTTTTTCCTCACTATTTTTCAGAGTGTGCGTATAAATACAATAATTTTTGGTTTTCTTTTTTGGACAAAGTATGGTCGGCTAAGCATCTAAATACCTTAGAAGCAGTATATATTAAATTGCACTGACCATCTTTGTGCCGACAGAAAGAGATATTTATTCGTTCTCTTTCTTTACTCGGTGGCTTGTAAGTCTATATTTTCCTTTTTAAACTCACTGGAACTGTTTATTCTGTTTTTATGCCGTTTCCCTCGATTCACCCCCACCCTATTTAATTGTATTTTAATCGTAGTTCCTCGTTTAATTACAGTTTGTCTATTATCCCAAAATTCTTGTTAACATTTTACTCGCCGCCAACGATTTTCTGATGAAGTGTAGGCCGGAAAAAAGCTACCATTTAAAGGAAAATATATGTGGTTCTGTCTGTTTAAAACTATCTTTAAGTTCTCTGGTATCACACACACACACACACACACACACACACACACACACACACACACACATATATATATATATATATATATATATATATATATATATATATATAGTGTTTCGCCATTTAGAACATCATCGGACTAAAGTGATATTTACATGGATGCGATTACGCATGCGCATGAAATAGAGGCAGCACTGAAATTTAATATTTTCTAAACGTGTCACACGAGAAAAAAAATTAAACTTCAGTATAGATTTTCCTAAAATTATTTTTGATATATGAAAATTTATCTATCATTTTCCCACATACACACACACATACACATACATACATACATACATATATATATATATATATATATATATATATATATATATATATATATATATATATATATATATATATATATATTAGTAAAAAAGAACGAACAGTAAGATATATAATCCGGTGTTCTTATTGATATTTTTATTTTTACAAAACAGTGCTCAATGTAAA